>CM061536.1:98369115-98423034 GCA_030545055.2 Neoaliturus tenellus | reverse complement strand
GTCAGATTGGCGGATGAACATCGAGTATTATTATTGAAAAAATTAAAATCTGACCGTGATATTGTAATACCATTTAGGAGTTGGGAATTTCATGAATACCCCATATTGCCTCAAACAGAAAGACAAACATGGACTGTTAAAACCTCTACTTATTTAGAACGGGCAAGGTACATAATAGTCGGTTTTCAGACTAAACGAAAAGATGTTATAACTGCGCACGCTGGTCAATTTGACCATTGCAAGATAAAGAATTGCAAAGTTTTTTTAAACTCTCAGTTCTTTCCATATGACAGTTTAAATGTTTCATTTGACAAGAAACGTTATTCCATTCTATATGACATGTATGCAAGATTTCAATCGTCATATTATGGTAAGACGAATACACAACTTTTATCACCAGAACAATTTTATTCAAAAGCTCCAATTGTTGTAATCGATTGTTCAAAACAAAATGAATCTGTAAAATCTTCAAGTGTAGATATAAAAGTTGAAATGGAATTTGAAGATAAAATACCAGATGGAACTTCAGCATACTGTTTAATTCTACATGACAAAATAGTTACTTACACACCGCTAACAGGAATCGTGAAGAATGTACTTTAAGAAGGATTAATACAACATCTGCACGATTTGTAAGCTTTTTACAAAAAATCAACAATATCTAGGTCATCTGCGAGTATAAAAGTGAGAAAAAAGAGCTGGAAATTCATTTCATCTTTGATTGTCGTATGGGTAACATCGTCCGCAAGATGAGTTCTACTACATCAAGTGCTAATGAAGAAACTACACCTTTTATGGCTGACAATAGTTTGGATATAGAAAGACAAGTTGAACAGGAAATGGATGAGTTCCTCAAGTTTAAACATAAGAAGACAGAAGAAGAGGAAGTTGAAAAAGAAACAAAGAAAAGAAAAATTGAAGATAACATTTCCACCAACATCTTAACGGAAGTATTTCTTCGAATATTTTATCCTATTTCTTCTTGTATGACAAAGACTGTATCTGCTGGAGTGATGAAATCATTGGATTACTCTCCTACTGTTATTTTAAATCATGGATCTAAAATGGTAACCTTCACTGAAACTTCTTGGGAATCTTTTATGAAACATATACATCTTTTGGAATGTTATCTGAGTAACAATACATTTGGAAGAAAAACAAAACCAGGTTTGTTGGAATCAAATATTGAAATCGATATTGTTAAACAACGTGGTCAACAACTAGTTCGATTTAGAGATTTAACTAAATATAATATAAAAATACATTTGACTAAAGAAGAGTTTTACACTTTAACTTGTGCTACTGGTCCTATAACAAGATATTTAAAACAGCTAATATTCTCAAGTGCAATTATCAAAGACTATTTAATTGATGCATTGGATAAACAACCATATGTTCCAATCCTTTATGGTCCAGTAGATACTTCAATCTTCAATAGGATACCACATGAAGTAGATATGTGGAGACAGTTACACCACTATCAAACCAACTTTAATTTAGATGAAGAAAAGCAAGAAACCAAGGAAAACAAATCAAGTTTCAACAATCAACAATCGGCAACAAATTGAACAAATAAAGAATATTGTAAGTAAAAAGAAGAATATTGGGGGTATAAAAGGTTGTCAATGTGGATTAACATACCAGTTGCCTACTGAACGTCATCATGGATAAACAAGTTTCATTCTCTAAGAAGATAGAATTAATGGAAGTAAAGCAAGGTATCATAGAGTTTCAAGCATTCCGTGGTAATGATGGAAATTTTATAATTAAAGAGTTAGTGGTACTAGATATGATAACATCTGTTGTTTATCACTTTTTATTTATGCCTCCTTTACCATTCAACAGATTAACAACCAAAGCTAAAGTAACAAACAAATGGTTGATGAAACATTTTCATAATCTAAGATGGGATGAAGGTTTTATAACCTACAATATGATGCCACACATTATGAATCATTTCTGCAAAAAGTTCAAAACTATTTTTACAAGAGGATTGGAAAAAGCAAATTGGATACAAGCATATACAAACCATGAAGTAATAAATGTGCAAATGGAGAAAGATTTTTATTGCTACTTTGATAACATCTGTATTTCATCTAAAAACTTTAAACATCAACAGTCTCAATGTGCTTTAAAAAACGCATATCGTTTAAATGTCTATCTCCAGCAAAGTGGTGGGGGAAACGAAGGGTATAAAAGCGAGAGCGGCACTATGACAATGCATCAGTATTACTCGAACCTCCGGGGAGTCAACACCTCTGACGCGCAACACAAGAAGAAGAAGACAAACAATAGCAAGAAGAAGATAATGGCGTCACAAAATTTTCTACAATCGCTTGTTGATCAATTCAACAAACATTCTAAATCTACTATACTACCGACAAAAAAATGTTCAGAATTGAAGAAGAGAAACATTATATTATTCACACTATTAAGAAAATGGAAACATCAATTGGAGACGCTATCAATTGCACACTAAGTGAAGCACCCTACACACCTGGTGATGAACCAAAATTTCAAGTATTTCTTCCCAAACGCTTCGTTCAACTGCTGCAGAATGAAGATTTACGACTGATTCACCCCGGCGCACTCTACTTAGCATCTTACGGTCCTAGCGGAAACAACTCTACTGAACTTACACTTCATGTTATGCCTACTAGCAACTAATCTGTAGTTTATATATACTGTTGTACATGTGTGTAACTGATTATAAATAAATAAAAAATAAAAATAAAAAAAATAGAAAAGGAAACATATCGATAGTGTTTCTGCACTATCGATATGTTACTTTTTAAAAACACGTTTGGGTGACCTTGACCTAGTTTCGAAGGTATATAAGGCCGTAATTTTCTTGAGGATCTCATCAGTCTACGACTACCTTTCGTGCTGTGCACATCTCTGTTGGCTCTTCAGTTATTACGAATAACAACATGTCTCTTAAGGTTAAGTGTGCATCATATGATACCACCACCATCACAACTTTTGAAGAACTCGACGATTTTACTAATGAATTGCGAGTGTTACTTGCCGGTGGTTTATCGTTTAAATATTGATGTTTACGCTAACAACATGAGGATGTTTCCTAAACAAAAATTCTGCAATGAAGAAGTATTTGTTTCCACACAACCTTCAACTACAACACCATCTACTCAAAGTAATGTTAAGTTCCAGAAATATTACTGATGTTGAATAATATTGAGTGGTCGCTGTAGCATCTATAAAAGGAACGCATAACCTAAACAGAATCATCATTTGCTTCCCAACTGACGCAGCGAAAACAACTACCACTACCATGATGTACAGAATGATGATTGAATTCAATGGAAAAATCTATGAAAAGACTATCAAAGTGTAGAACAAATGACGTCCGATCTTCAAGTATTGACTAAAGAAGGATTCCAACCAAAATTAATTCTAAAATTTCCTGAAGTACATCCACTATCCACTGAAGATCTCATTGCTATGGCTAAAGAAGAAAAAGAAAAATACAAACAAGATATAAAGAAAGAAAAAGAGGAAGAAAACTCACTATCTTAAATAAATACATCTTACACTTGTAAGATGTTCTTTTTTAAAACTCCATTTGGATGACCTTGAGATTACCCCACCACTTTTCTAGTCTATAAAACATGCTATCCTATACTATACACCTTCATTTCTTGGCTAAACTTAGAAGCGTCAACATGGAAAACAAGAAAGACGAGTACAAACCACGCTATTGTTGTGAACAAAAATGTACCGATATAGGAAGATGGATGGTAGACGGATTAGCTTGTAGAAAATGTGAATTCTTCGGATCTTGTTACTGCAAATGCAAGACAAAACAACTACCACCACCAGAATTGCGAACCTTCAAGATTTATAAATCAAGATACTTCCACACTTGCTGTCCCCAGAGATGTATCAAATTTCATCCAGAAAAAATTGTTAATTGCCGAGAGTGTAATGCATGTTATAAAGACGACTTTTGTACATGCATCATAAATGCGTGCAAGTACAGATCTGATTGGTCTACTGATCCTGTTGAAGCTTCAGATGTATAGCTGTAGTCACTGACTGCAGCCCTTTTTTAAAACTCCATTTAATTGACCTTGAGATTACCCCCACCACTTATTTTTTACAACATATATTCTACGGATCATTCGATACGCTTCTCATTCTTATTTCATTACTCGCACTGACAACAACATGGATGATAAATTCATTTCCTTTCAACATTTAATTACCGACAGAGAAGAGATGGAAGCCCTATTCCAAAACTTACTCACACTCATTGATAACTATCCTTTAAGATGGATCAACATCACAGTGCAATACGTCAATCCTACCAAAATATTTTCATCCTCATCATCTTCTTCTGCCACCTCCATGTCTTCATCGTCGCAAAGTGCAGAGGAAGAGGAACAGACAACTAATGGTGTTAAAATTGTTGAATTAAACGACGAGGAACAAGAAATGCAAGCTCTGGTTAAATATAAATTTAATATTTAATTTATATTACAGCTAATACTTATTTCTACACACCACCCATAACCTACCTAAATGGGATTTTGCGGCAAAATGCTCTGGCCGCCGGTTCCCATATGGGTATATCACCCTTCCCCCACCACTCTACCACCCCCACCCCTCTACTTCCCCCTCCACCACCCTTGCCCACATATAAGCAACCCTCTGACCATCGCTCACCATTTGTTTGCCAACTTCCGAAACAATGAGCTCCTCTCCTTTAACAACAAGTAAATGTACTTTTCTTATTCAATCACAAGAAGACTTACAAAATATTTTTCAAATTTTAAGTGATATAATAAACACTCCAAATAACACCATTACTATCACTGTGGAAGTTTCCTACAATTCTTCTGATTACGAAAACATGGAAAGCGAAGACGTCGAAGTTTTACAGCTGCCAAACAATAGTCTTCCATCTTCCAAAGCTGCAACACCCGACACAGCTAATAATGATGTTTAGTCGACTACAATTATTTTCTTTACCCCCCCACTATTTTTACAGTAATATATAACCTGTCACTATCTCTGTTCTCATTTCATCGCCAACTTTCTCACCATCAACACCGCTCCCATTTTTACCTGCACACATTTAATACACGAAGATGATGGATGATTTTTCATTTACGTCACAATTGGAAGAGGATAAACTCAAACTCGAAATCAACAGACTACAATTAGAAACAAAGAATCAACAAGAAATGATTCAGCTTTTACAACTATTCAAATGCGTACTGTGGATAGTATGTTTTTATCTTCTCATCGCTATCTCCTTTGGCATCTACCACTCCATCGCCAGTAAACAACACTCCAACACTTCCTCAAATAAAACCACTACTTTTCTTTGATTAAATAAATTTTTACCCACCTTCAATCTAACCCTCGGGCTCACCTTTTTTAAAAACCCCTCCGGATGACCTTGACCCACTTCCAAAACCCACCCATCACTGTCAAAAAACCCCAGCCTCTACTACCCCTACAACAGTTACAACCGCCTGACCTTGACCTGAGCCAGGACCGGCCAAACCCCACTACTCGCATCCAACATATCGACCCACCTATAATAATAATAATAATAATAAATTTATTCCTCTGACAAAGTTTTACAGTGTATGGGAATTTACAAAACAAATTTCAAGTTTTTGCACTTATTGACAATTTTACAAATTTTCATTTAATTTCAATTTTCTCAAAACTCTTTCTTCATTTTAAACTTAGTTGAAATTTTTCTTATTTATTTTTCTTCCTACTTATTCCTTCTTTCTTTGTTCTTCATTACTATATTTGTTATTTTTAATTTATGTTTAATTTATTAATGGTCTACTGCTCTATACGTTTTTCATTTTAACTCTTTTTTCCTTCCATGTCTTCTTCCAGTCCTTCCACGTCTCCTTCCAGGTCATTCTTTTTGCTCTTCAAAATGTTTTAAGTTGGACCTCTCAAGTGGATACCGGAAACAAAATATACAAGGACGCAAGAGTGTGAAGTTTTTATGATTTTACCATAAAAGTTTGGTTTGTTGTATGAAGAAATTTATTATTTGTAATTTATTGTACAAGTTTATTGTAATTTTTATATACATTTTAAATATATATTATATTTAATATTGCAATGTTTACTTTGCCTACAAATTGTGATTAGACTTTCAGCATCATACAGCCCGGTTGCTTGAATGCTTCAGATCATGTACTACAGAATGTTATTCAATATCTTAATTTAGTCCTATATAATATTAATTTGCACTTTAAAATTTATATTGATTTATGTATCTTTTTTGGTATTTATGATTTTATAACATAAGATGCATAACATTATACATGTAACATTTAGGTGTTGTAGAAAAAAAACAACTTTTAAATTTAATGTTTTATATTTAATTTTGTGGTAGGCCTATGTTACGGTTGATTGTAATAGTGTTCATTAAATTTATTTATGGAGTAAATTCATTAATGCTTTTAACATTTTACATTGAACATGAGACCTTCAGCATCATACAGCCCGGTTGCTTGAATGCTTCAGATCACATTACAGAAAGTTACTATATCTTCATTTAATCATTATATAATATTAATTTACACTTTAAAATTTATATTGATTTATGTATATTTCATTTGGTATTCATGATTTTATAACATTACATTATACATTTACATATTAGGTGTTATTGGAATTGTTGGTAAAATTGTAAATAAAAAATTTGTAAAAAGATATAATTGTTTACGGTTGATTGTAATAGTGTTCATTAAATTCATTTATTGAGTAAAACTATTTATCCGTTAAAAATCTTTTAAGCTCATTTTTAAATTTAATTTTATCTTCAATGTTTTTTTATTTTATAAGGTAATTTGTTAAAAAATGAAGCTCCAATATTTTGAGCAAGTTATAATTTAATAATATCCTTTATTATTAAATTATATAACCTCGCCGAGTTAAAGGCATTCTTGACATAAGCGTAACAAGAAGCACTACTCAGCGAGGGAAATGGTTGTGGCTCTCGGCTCTCTTCACAGCTCTCCATGGACTTCGGAGATAGCGTCAATCGTTGACCGTCCCTTTCTGAAGCCATACTGACGGATCAACTTCTCGAACAGCTTCCCAGCCGTATCCAACGTGTAGAAAGGCCTGTGGGACGTCGACAGCTCGGGATCACCTTTGCCCTTGCTGATCAGTACAAGTCTTGCGGTTTTCCATAGGGAGCCGGAAACACCCCTTCTACCAAACAGGCATTGTACATTCTCAACAACAAGTCAGCATTAATTGAAAAATACTTTCTTAAAGCCTCGCTGGGAATCCCGTCCGGGTCAGGAGCCTTGTTGCTCTTTAGGGAGAGAACGGAGGTTTCCATCTCCTCGATTGTGAAGAGTGGAACGTCATCTAACCGTCCAAAGTCAACCGGCGTACATCCTAGGCCTAGCCTACAAATAAATACATGCAAACAATGATTTTAGCTAAGACCTCAAAACAAGCAAGTAACTTAATAATAATTATGCTTACAATATTAAAGGTAAATAGATTGTAGAGCGAAAAAAAACAATACAATTTAAAATCCATGATTGCAAATTAATAAAAATCAAGTTATGTAAGTATTGAAGAATTACGCTTACTTAACACTTAATGCATGTTTTCTTACCTGAGACATAGGCTATAGACATAGTAATAAAAAAGCTTTTTGGGGTTTAAAATTCGCCTAAGTGAAATTTAAAGTCGATCGTATAGAATTTTTATACTCTATGTTCCATAGAGTAGGTAAAAATTCAATAATAATAATAACAACAACTTTATTGGACATCCAAGGTTTTTTTAGGGAGAGGCAGGGAAAATGCATTACGCACACAGGTGGCCAGCCTGTAGTGTGTGGGAATCCCCTAAAAAACGGGTTACCCACTACAAAACCTCCTCTACTCTTTAGGATTCGAACCTGGAATTGTTTATCACATTACGTCAGGCTAGGCCTAAATTTGGCTTACGCCCATGGGGCTCGCTCCATATCCAGCCGTTCGGTCAAGGATCTGGGCTACTTCGTGTCCAAATCGGTTTTCTTTTCCAGGAGGATGCTCCGGACGAACTGTGACAAACAATTCCAGTTGCCCTCGTCCTCCATAATCTTTTGGCAGACCGTGTCCAACGAAAAAACACCGAGTTTTCCTGTGGCCCTCCAGGCGGGGCCTTTCCAACGCGAACAGCGGAAGAAGGTGTGTTCCGCGTCATCGGGAACGCCCGGGCAGTGGATGCAATCCGGTACACCCGTCTTGCCCATCCGGTGGGACTTGAAATAGCCGTGACCTGTCAGGAACTGCGTTAGGTAGTAGTCCACCTCGACATGCCGCCTTTCCACCCATGGTTGGACCTGCTCGATGAGTCGTGCAGTTCATCGTCCTCGGGTGTAGTGCTCCCAGCTGTGTTGCCACTGCTGGAAGGTTCGGGAGCGCTCTTCTGTTCTTGCCGTGACCTTGCCAATCTTGCCTTGTCTCTGATAAATCGCTTTCCTCTCCCCTGCCAAGAGCTTGACAGGGATGACTCCGGCGACCACCAGGACGGCAGGCTCGGACACTGTCCGGTAGACGGAACACACCCGGAGCGCAGCTTGACGCTGAACCCGGGCGAGTCGCAACCTGTAGCACTCCTTATCTAGAGCGTCTGCCCACACCTCTGCCCCGTAAAGGAGCACGGACTGGACCGCAGACATCAACAGACGTCTTCTGCTGGATCGGGGACCCCCGACATTGGCCATCAGCCTACTAAGGTAAGTCACTACCATAGCGGCCTTGTCCGCCGTACGGAAGACCTGATCCCTCCAGCTTAACTTGGTGTCCACCAAAATCCCGAGATACTTGGCAGCACGGGTTGATTGGACCACCTCCTTCCCACTCCAAACGGGAAGACGGTGTCGATCCCCTTCTTCGTGAAAATCACGATCTCCGTCTTACTGAGAGCAAACGAGAGACCGTGATCGGACATCCAGTTGTTGACAAAGCGCATAACTCGGTTCAACTTCTTTTGGGCCAGCTCAAACACAGTGCAAGTTGCGTGCAGCAATGAGAGCTGCGACGTCATCGGCATACCCAACCAAAGTGGTTTCCTCAGGCATCTCAGACCTCAGGAGGCTGTCATAGGCAACGTTCCAGAGATCCGGGCCGAGTATTGAGCCTTGCGCGGCGCCAGAAGTGACTTCCATCGTCGCGTTCCGTCCCTCGTGTCATAAATCAGGAATCGAGAGCGGAGATAATCCTCGATGAGCCGCAAAAGATATGCAGGAATACGAAAGGTGTTGCGAAGCGCATCCAACATATCGACCCATCTCGCCGAGTTGTAGGCATCCTTGACATCAAGCGTAACAAGAAGCACTACTCGGTGGGAGAAATGGTTGTGGCTCTCGGCTCTCTCCACTGCTCTCTGTACTTCGGTGATAGCGTCGATCGTTGACCGTCCGTTTCTGAAACCGTACTGACGGGGGCATAAGTTCCCGGCAGCTTCCACGGCAGAAGTCAGGCGGGAACGGATCAGTTTCTCGAACAGCTTCCCACCCGTGTCCAACATGCAGAGAGGACTGTGGGACGACGGCAGCTCGGGATCACCTTTGCCCTTGCTGATCAGTACTAGCCTGGCTGTTTTCCAGGGAGCCGGAAACACCCCTTCTACCAAACAAGCGTTGTGCATTCTCAACAACAAGTCAGCGTTAGTTCAAAATACTTTCTTTAAAGCCTCACTGGGGAATCCCGTCCGGGCCAGGAGCCTTGTTGCTCTTCAGGGAGAGAACGGAGGTTTCCAGCTCCTCGAAAGTGAAAAGTGAACATCCTCTACCCGTCCGAAGTCAACCGGCGGTCGCTGTGGATGTTCAGGAAACAACGTAGCGACGATCCTCCCCATATGGTGACGCCCTCCATGATGGAAGGTGGAGAGCGGGCGCCAAGTTTCTGTGTTACAAGTTTGTAACCCAGGCCCCACGGGTCGGAGTTAACGTCGTCACGAAGTCTCCTCCAGCTACTCACCTTGCTCCTGTTGATCGCCTGACGGAGAGATTTTCTCGCAGCTTTATAGGCCTCCGACTTACGAACTCTGTCTGCGGGAATTCTCGCTCTTGTGGCGGCTCGTCTAGTTCTTAAACATGTTCTTCTGAGTTCCGCAATCTCTTCAGTCCACCAGTAAACGGTTGTTTGTCGCGTCGGGGTTTCCTTCGTGGCATAGACTGGTCGCAGGCCGAGACGATCAGTTCCATCGTGGATGTTACTAGTGCCTCGGCCCCCAGCCTCACCAGGATTCTCCTGCGCTCCCCGAGAGATGACTTCGGTGAACTTGACCACCTCCAGTTTGTTGGTGTTCCACCGGCGTGGCCCTTCCCGAGATGCGGAATTCGACGATTTGCCTGATCATGCAGGTCAAACACGATGTATTGGTGGTCGCTACCCTTGTAGTCCTCCACAACCCTCCAGCCAGAGATTCTCGGAAGGAGCGACTCAGACGCAAAGGTGACGTCGGGGATCGTGCCTCTCTGCCCGGGGCACCGAAAAGTAGGTGTGTCGCCCTGTTTGAGGACGATAAGACCGGCCCTGGCGAAGAAATCAAGGATGTATTCCCCCGGAGCTGATAGAGGGCATTCGCCACTCGACGGCCCTGGCGTTGAAATCGCCACCGACGACGACATGCCCAGTGGTGCCAAGAACGCACTCCTCTAGACTGTCTATCTTGTCACGGAAGTCCTTGACGGCCTCGTTGGGGTGAGGTGGCAACTGAAGATAGTCACGTCCCTACACCTAACCAAGGCGAATCCTCGACCGCATCCATGACTCCGCACCAAGACATCCTGCGTGTTACTTGCCCAAAATGCAGCAGTACCGAGGCTGTTGGAGATCCAAGTGTTTGGGTCTCCGTCCCGATACTGCTCGCTGATAAGGAGCGCGTCAGCACCAATTCTCGGTCGAGCTGATCTAGAAGGTTATCAGCTCCCCAGGATCTATGAAGATTGGCCTGGAGGATGCGAATTACCGGCCGCTGCCTTTTGCCTTTTTTTATATGTTCAAGTGCGGCTCTGAAGGCACCGCACTGACCAGATCCGGTAAGTGACCGAGGGCACTGGAGCCTGAATAATTGCAGAGGAAGCAGGAGGGGCTCGAGGAACATTCCTTACGTTTGTGGTCCTGGCTTCCACATTGGAAGCAGTTGGCACTCCTGTCGGGCCCTTTACAGTTTCGGGAGGAGTGACCGAAACCGAGACAACGGAAGCATCTCGTTACTACCACCCTCCGTTTGAGCTGCAACTGACCCAACCGACTCTGAGGTGCTGAAGGCTAAGCAGCTTATTGGCATGCCTTTCGCCCATCTCAACAACAGCCATCCGGAGTTGACTTCGGTTGGGCTTTGTCAGCCACAAACTCAGTCCAACAGCCGGTATCTCCGGGAGTGCCACCTGGATCGCACGGGGTCACCTCCTCTTCGGTGGAGAGGGCATCAAGGTCCCGAACCTCTACCGAACACTTCGGTTCTAGGGCCTTGATGGAGCCTTTGTCCCCAAAAGCAGTCTTGAGGGAGGCGGCAAAACCAATCTTGCCTCTGACTTCCCCAGTACGAGGAGGACATCCCCGTTCTGGGTTCGCCGGATGGACTTGATAGTGGTATCGGTCTCTTTCCGGTTTGGCCTGCGATTTGATCTGACCCAGTACCTCGGCAAAAGATCGCCCCCCCCCCCCCCAAGGGCTTGATCAGAATCGCCTCCGTCCTGGGCTTCTTAGGCCTGGGTTGTTTAGGCTTTCTGGCAGACTTGCCAGAGACTCCTCAACCGGTTTGAGACCTGCGTCCGCTCCCACTCTCGACGTATTTTTCGAAGCTGCCTCCGCTCGCTTCAGCTTCCTCTTTTTTCCTTCTTTGATAGGTGCTTCTGCCAGCTCCCCAAAGGTGTTGAGGCAGGGGTCACTGTCGAGACGGGGTGAGCCGCCTTACAGAAATCACTACCGGGGAAACGTTAGCCGCTGGAACAACGGCAGCGCCCGGGATGGATTGAGCAGTCGGGACAGGAGATGTCTGCGATGATGCAGTGACAAAAACCGGTCTCGGCGCCAAGTCCAACTCCCCGAGCTCAGGGCTTCCCAACGATGAACCTCTATATCGCTTCACTCGCTTTCTGCCTTTGAACTCAAACAGATAAGCTTGAGGCGAAGCAGACATAACTCGGTTCATAACGTCGCGCTTCTGCTTCACTGCCTTCAGAATGATCTTCCGGCATTCCTCGATTTCGCCAAGGAAATCATCGGGTTTCGGAATTCCGTCCTTAATCGCCTTGTTAATGTTCTGCCGAATAAGGAGAGCCTTGGCCATCTCCTTCAAGAGATCGTTCATTTTCTTCAGGGACAGGTTTTCCTCCTCGTTGGCATCGTCCTGCTGCTGCCGAAGCATTTGCATCTCGAATGCCGGACGAAGAGGGCTCTTCCTGGAAGGAATTCCTTGCATCCCGGCTAGAGGTGTTACCGGCTCGGTCACCCCCATACCCAGCTCAACCTCATCTTTCCTCCTTTCCGGTTACGGCCGATGATCCGGCGACACCAGCAGCCTTGAACGGGACCGGCGGAGGGGAGGTTTTAATTCCCCTGACGGCGTCCCAGTCTTCGAGGTCGGAGACCTCTGCACAATAGAGCTTCGCCTAAAAGCGGCTTGCTCATTCTCCTTTAAGTTCTTCGTGTTTCGGTTATAAGAATCCATGCTATCTTGTCACCATCGCATAGTGCGGCAAGAAGCTGCCCTTCATTGGCCGAGAGCGGGGCAGCAGGTGTACCCTCGGAGGTCTACCCCCCGTAGAAGATAAGACACCCCTACAACCCAGTTCCCCGGGGCCTGAAACCTCCGTTTGCCCAGCACCGATATACAAAATGTGCCGGACGTGCTGGGGGTCGCCCGTGGCAATGCAGAGTCCGATCTCTGCATCCATGCCGCACTTCCTGACTAAGGTCCGAAGCGATTGGCTTCTGACGACACACTGGAGGAGACCACCGGCAGTGCGAGGCACACATCCATCAGTCCCTGCAACACAACAGGGACACTCCCAGGACCCCCCAGCGTGCGCCGGTCTAAAGAAGGTGGAAAGACACCCTTGATTCGGGGTCGAAAACAAGAAGGTGAGCAAGGTTAGCTCAAGAAAGAATAAAGACGGTGAGCTAAGACCTGAAAGATGAGAAGAAAGGCCCTAGCTCGGAAGAACTGTGAGGAGGGTCTCACAGCTTGGCTCAGGTACCCCGGGGTCGCCAAGAAACACCCGTACAGTGGAAAGCCCACTGCCCCTGAGGGAAAATAAGACCCTTATGTTTATTCAGCGTTCCAATAATCGTCAAAGAAATAAGGTGAGAGCTGCAAAAAGATATGTTTTTATTGTTTCATAAATTTAAACTAAATTGTTTTTCTTATAAAAAGTGTTTAGGCAAATGAAATAAAAAAATTATGAAGTGAGTTTTTTCGTAAAATTTAATTGATGTTGTTTCACCCTCCTGTTAGCTATGGTGTTGTACTGTTCATTATTTACTGTGGGATTTGTGTTTAATTTGACATACATTATTGTTTCAAAAATATGTAACCCATATATTGCTAAAATTCCATTTCTGAAAAATGCTGTTTAACTGAAATCGTCCTTTTAAATTAAAGATTATTCTTAAAGCTTTTTTATGCAGGAATAGAAAATTCTGTCTAAATTTTTTTAGTTGTTGCTCCGTAAATGCTTACACCATATACGCTAAATGAGAAAGAACCAATGCAAAATAAATTGTTTTTAAAGAATTGATATTACAGATTTTAGCCATTTGTCGCAAAGCAAATAGGCCAGAAGAAATGTTCTTAAAAATATAATCAATGTGACCATCCCAGCTTAACTTTTCATCTATTATAAGACCTAGAAATTGGGTTGTTTCTACCTGATCTGACAAGACATAAGACATAAGATGTTTATTGGTCACTTTGTACATTTACATGCATTGACAAGTCAGTAGAAATAATACATACAGTATTATGTCATTCAAAACTGCGTCAGAAGATATTAGGCCTACAACTAACAAAGATTGCGAGACAAAATATGACTAGAAAAATATTCAGATATATAAAAAAGAAAAGACTTTCTATGACTTAAAACTTTAGATTATATGGTACTTAAAGCGTTATCTGGATATGGTAAAAAAATCACTGACTTGATACAAAGGATTATTCAATAAAATACAGACAATATCTTTTTAAAAACATTAAAAGCTAAATCATTCACAGCCATAGGTAATTTATTAAACAGCCTGATACCCATAACAACATGTCCAGCTCTGCTCTTTTCCAGCCTAACACGAGGAAGGTCAATTTCTCCCCGATTTCTGGTATTAAAGTCGTGGACTTTACTTCTAGAGTTGTACATGAACCTATTCTTATGTATAAATAAAAGGAGATTATATATAAATTAACTATGTTTAAAATTCCTAAATCAATAAAAAGAGGCTTAAAATGAGCTAATATATCTGCTTTTGACATTATTCTAATTATTTTCTTTTGTAATAGCAAAACTTCATGAATTCTAGGAGAACTACCATAGTAAATTAGGCCATAAGAAGCTATTGATTGGAACAGAGCAAAGTAAGCTGATTTTACATAAGTAAGAGGTACATAGTGAACTAACCTAGAAAATAAAAATACAACTCTAGATAATCTATTAGTAAGGTGGTCAATGTGTGGAGACCATATAAGCTGTTTGTCAATTAAAATACCTAGAAATTTAACATACTCTTCTGATACAATACTTTCAGGTACATTTTTGCTTAGACTAAAATCATTGTTTTAGTTTTATCATTATTTAACAAGAGTGAGTTGGCAGCAAACCAGTCTGAGAAGCCACTTACTATGTCATTTACATGTGAACTTAAGTATTAAATATCTGTACTGTGGGAGAGAAAAGTAGAATCATCTGCATAAAGATAAGTATCACAGTCAACACTATTTGGCAGATCATTTATTGCTATTAAAAATAGGAAAGGTCCCAAAATGGATCCCTGTGGTACCCCGCAGTCAACATGAGAAATAGCCAACCGCTCCCCTCTGACACAAACCACCTGACTTCTGCCTGATAAGTATGACTTTAACAGGTTAAGCGCGGCCGTAGTGCTGAAGCTTGAACAAAAGCATCCGATGGTCGATGCAATCAAAGACCTTGCTTAGGACGGAGAAAGTTACCCAAGCAAAACCTCGCCTCAAGAACATCGAGGATTTTGGCAGTCAACGCACCAATGGCATCGGCAGTACCACACAACCTTCTGAAGCCAAATTGAGAATCAGAAAATAAACCCAACCCTTCAAAACGGTTACTTAATTGTTGATACACAATGTTTTCCATCACCTTTGACATGGCAGGAACTAAAGAAATTGGCCTATAATTTTCAGGGGAAGCCCTGTCTCCTTTTAATAAGTGTCAAGGAGCCAATTCGCGAGGTTAAACCGCTGAGACACCACCTGACTACGGTTCCTAAGGTAGCTTTCAATACATTTAAGAACTACTCCACCGATGCCATACTGCCATACTCAAATGTTGATTTTTTTAACCTTACAAAAACTCTGTGGCGATGCGATATCCACGGATGTCGCAGAAACTGATAGCATTGCTCTTATAGGATGTAGCTCACCTGGCCTACAGTCATCTTGCCCTCGACCCTCACACATAGATATATACTAATACATCTGGATTGGTAACTGAAATGGCGGAATAGCGGTAAAAACGAGCCGGCTTCCCCCACCACTAGCCAGTATTGCCGCCGCTGCGCCGCCGCCGCGCCGCGCCGAATATCAGCTGACACGATTGTTGTTGGTGCGTCAGCTGCATTCTTGTTTGTTTACATTCTTTTAAATGTGCAATTATAATTATGATGATGAAAGATGGTTCTGTACTTGCAGCTTTAGGATGTATTAGTGCACATTCTAAAGACTGAAATTTATCATTTCATAGGTAAGAAAGACTAAAAAGTTACAGTATTACTGTAATTTAATTAATTAATTAATTTATTTATTTAAATTACAGTACATGATTACTCGCACAGGGTTGGCAACACTGACCACGAATACTGGCTAGTGGTGGGGGGTAACGGCTCGTTTTCGCAACACGGAGTTACCAATCCAGGTGTATTAGTATATATCTATGCCCTCACATCAAAGACATTTAATATCTATCATCCTATGGCTGCGTGGAAGTATTCCGAAGCCAAGCCTTTTTGGCAAAAAAAAGAACAAAAAAACTATCATCTTTTTTTTTGTTTTGCGTGATCCACGTATGTCAGTTTTGTATCGTCTGTTTTTACTTGTTGTCGTTGTTCGTCTCGTCGCTGGTTCGGTATCCCCAATTTTTATTGTAATGTGTGGGAAATTCTGTGCTTAGGATATTTTGCCGATATCTTTTATCTTTGTATTATTTACTGCTTAAAGGTGAGTTTCAATATTTTATTATTTACCTAGACCTATACAAAATTCACATTAACCTCCTACCTTGACAACCGCCAACAAGTTATCTCCATCTGTGGTGCTCAGTCTCAGCCCCTCTTAGTCAACCATGGAGTTCCGCAAGGGTCTGTGTTGGGACCTGTGCTGTTTTTGGTGGCCATTAACGACCTTGAGCTTGAAGGCAATGCACTAAGGTTCGCAGACGATACCACCCTCGTGTCTACTGGTAGCGATCCTGTAACAGCTAGGGAGAGTTCGGAACTCCTGTTTGAGGAAGCGAAGGGTTGGTTTGAAGTAAACAAGCTTAAGCTAATGAAGATAAGACACAAAAACTCATATGTTCATTAAGTACATCGTTAACACAGGAATATGCGAACGTTACTCTGCTTGGCTTTGTAATTGATCCCTAAACTAACCTGGAATGATCATATTGAGAATGTGTGCAAGAAGCTAGCTAGAGTACTCTTCTTATTGAGGAAATTGACTAAGTTAGTTGACAGATCCTACCTGCTTGTTGTTTACTACGCACTATTTCACAGTCATGTCATTTATGGCCTACAACTTTGGGGCCATGCATCAAGCTGTTCTCGAATTCTCAAGCTACAGAAGAAGGCTGTGCGTATATTGACGGGAAGTGGGAGATTGGACCACTGCAAACCACTGTTTGAAAGGACTGGCATCTTAACTGTGCACAGCTGCTACATACTTACCTGTGTTAGTTTTGTTCAGTCTAATCTGCACAAATTTATGGCCAGGGACCAAGTACACAGCCACAACACCAGGCATAAAAGCAAATTAGACGTTCCTCGCTGTAGACTGAGCAAAACCAAGGACTCCTTCTCAGTTGTAGCAATTAAACTTTACAACAAGCTTCCTGACAGCATAAAGCGGCTTGAAAGTGTTAGGTTCTCCGCGCTGCTTAAGTCCTGGCTGAAGAACAGACCCTTTTACTCGCTGCAGGAGTTCTTTGAATATGACTGTGTGGGCTTGGAGCAAGCTCAACATAATGATCCCATCCATTGCCAAGAATTTTAGTAAAATCTACGGAAGTCACTGTTCCCTTCCAAGTGTATATATATATTGTAAATAATCTGTAAATATTTGACGCTGCTAATCCAGACATGTCTGGTCACAAACAAAGGAGGAGGTAATAAAGGTAATAAAGGTAATAAAGGTATGTGTTTGATAAAAAGGCAACACCAGCTATACCCCGTTCAAAATAAATGTGCGGTCGAAAGACAAAATTTTATTTCCCACCATAAGGGAAATCCCCTAAATGCCTTTCCTAATTCCCCGATTTTCTTCAAAATCATATGTTATTTTAATTTCGCTCTTGAAATTCAGAGTAGAAAATAGCGCTGATGAACATGTTAGTTCGCCTCGTCGCCGTTGCAAGCGCTTATTTTTACATATCAAACGTCAAAATAAGAATATTTGTTTACGAAAAAGCAAAACATTGGCATAAAGTGACATAAGATACTAAACAGCTGTACAAATTGTTAGTGATTGCCATTGGTTGGTTTGTTGGCAGTGGGAGGAACGGGAGAAAATGGGGGGAATTGAAATATGCATTTCGACCGCACATTTATTTTGAACGGGGTATAGGCTTAGTTT
Organism: Neoaliturus tenellus; assembly: GCA_030545055.2. Classification (NCBI taxonomy): domain Eukaryota; kingdom Metazoa; phylum Arthropoda; class Insecta; order Hemiptera; family Cicadellidae; genus Neoaliturus; species Neoaliturus tenellus. The sequence goes on along the minus strand of CM061536.1, from coordinate 98,404,980 downwards.
AAAGTGATACCAATACCATGGACTAAATTTTCAACCATTCCTTGGTTCAATCCTGAAGTAACATTTCAATACAAATTTTCTTTTTTTTAAGCCAGTGTTTCTCAACCGGTGGTAAGCGAGAGCATTTCAGGTGGTATGCGAGAGATAAAGGAAGAAAAAAGATTAAACACATGAAAAATTAATAAAGCACTTTTGAACTGTGTGATGCGACAGCTGTTTTGGTCAGCTCAGTTCTGCGTCACAACGCTTTTACACATAATTTGAGAGACTCCAATAGGTAGGCCTAGCTTTACCTCTTCCTTACTAAAGCAATAAGTTGGTTTCATACCAACTTAACAAATTAAATTATTTTAAGTTAAGACTCCCTTTTCCTAGCATATTTCCTTGCATGGCCGGAGGGAGGAGGGGTGGTGTGTATTAGTTTGGGCGGTAGGCCTACTCCAAAAAACTGAAAAGCCTGAGGTGGTACGCGGGCACCAAAAGATTGGGAAACACTGTTATAAGCTATTAGTACCATATTCAATCAAAACTTCGGTATCCGATTCCACCATTTTTATTGATGTGGAAATTTAGATATATTGCGATTATTCAATAGGCATAGTTGTAATCATTTTAGTTCAGATATGCGTAACTTAATACAATCTTATGATAAGCTAGGCCTAACTATATTAACAGAAATGTAGGCCTATCATTATAATAATCTAAACTACCTTAACACTAACTGTAAACCTCCACCACTTTTATTGACAGCGATGTTTATAACAACAAAATCAATGGTGTTCATAGGCGTCATTTCAGCATTCTGATTGGGGGGGGCAAGATTTCCATAAGGTCATACCCCCTCCCCCCTTCCCACGAATACGCCAAACCTCTTAAATTTCGCTAAAAACTGTCAATAAAAGCTTAATTAAGTTTACATTGTGACACTAAGCTGTCCATAAAATGTGAACTTATAATATAATCTCACAAACCCTTGAAAACAATACCCTAATGCATGTAAAATTTGATTATATAACATGTTTCTATTTGTAGAAAGTCATTATTCTTCTGGAACTGCCAGTGGTTACTGTGATGTAAAACACCTTAAGAAATTTAATGGATTTAATTGGTTAATGGATGCTATATCGTTTAAATAAAAAAAACATCATTTTATAACTATTTAGTTATTTTTATTGTATATTATTTACAACTCTAAAGTTTTACAGTCGGATACATAGACTAAAACTCCATAGGTTTGTATGGTAAAACACACTGTTTTATCTTTATAAAAAATTAGTTTTTGACAAAGCACCTTTGCAATCTGCCGTATAAGGGACAAAAAAATCATTTAACTATTGTTGTTTAGGATCAGTACAGCTACGGTATATTGCCCATTACACAACCTAAAAAAAAATTAGTTGTTATTGAGGACAAGAAAGGCAAAAAATTACTAAGTGATTAAAAAAAAGATAAATAATGATTTACAAAAACATCTATACATATTTAATACGTGATACGGGTTTTTCTACAAGAAACTCCTCCCACACTTTGCAATAGATTTAATTGATTTTAGTGCCATTGGATAGAGCTCGGCGTGAAGTTGTTTCTAAAGTGAATTGGTAAATTGTCCATTAAAAAGAGGGGACCTACAAGTCCTAAAAGTTTGTAATTTTTCATCAATAAGGAAATTGATTTATTTTCAAGTAAACATCAGTAAAATGTAAACATCGGACAACAGCGAAAGTTATATCTACATTTTCACACGAAAGAGGTTATGTTTAACCAAGGCAACGCTCCGTCTACCTGAGCCCGAACGACGTTACCAAATGCCGCCTCGCCTCGCGGCCCTTAGCGCTAGGCGAGTTTGATGGCTGCAGACAGTGCAAAGGGTTACGGGAATCGTGTTTTAAAGTTAACTAATTAAGATAGAGATTGGCTCTTAACTTTTCCTAAAAGTAGAGAGACGGATCTCGTCCTTTCTTGTTTTATAATTTTTAAATACAATTTCTAGTTTCAGTTATAACTGTCTAAAATCATCCGTTTTTTAGTAGCAAAAAGTTTTATAGATGCAGAGGTTTACGGGGATCGTGTTATAAAACTAACCAATTAAGATAAAGATTGGATCTTAACTTTTCTAAAATTAAGAGACGGGTCTCTTCGGCTCTGTATTTAGAATTTTTAAATAACATTTTTAATTTAAGCTATAACTGTCTAAAATCATCTGTTTTTCTCGATGCAAATGAAAGGGTTTTTAGAACCCTGTTATCTTTTGCTAAATGTAGCCTAGAGCTACAACTAATAATGTGTCATATTAAAGAAGAATAACGGTGCTAAATTTCCTTTCTTATACACTTTGGTAATCTCACTTTAGTAGTGTTATCAAAACTAATGGAAAACTTAAGTTAAAAATCGAGAAAAACAGATGATTTTAGACAGTTATAGCTAAAATTAGAAATTGTATTTAAAAATTCTAAAAACAGAGCCGACGAGATCCGTCTTTTTACTTTTAGAAAAAGTTAAGAGCTAATCTATCTGGTTAAATTACCTGGAATCCACTGGCGGATCCCCCGGAATCCCGTAACCGGGACCCTGTTTTAACCATTTCATTACTCATACTGGAGACCTAATTAATTTTAATTTTAATTTAATTAAGGTAGGCCTACCTCATTCTTCGTCTTTTATCTACGATGTGGGATTGACAGTGTCAGATTACTTGAAAATTCATACTCACAAAAAAACATATATTTACGGACTGTACTAAAAAAATATTTTCATATAAAAACATGGAACTTCCGGTTTGCTCAATTCAGTTGGGGGTCCCTGATAGTTTATTGAGGTCATCCTCCTCAAACTCCTGAATGGAGTAGTATACCCGTTCTTTGATATGGGCAGCCATCTTATTCTTGAAGGCAACCATTCCCCAGAACTACTTATTCTGAACTACATTCCCCAGAATTATTCTTATTCTAACCACCTCAAACAGGCACTGCACTTGGGAGCCTGTTAAAAAACTTGATGACTATTTTGATATCCAGCCTGGGTTCTCGTGAGCCGCACCCTAGGAATGTCAAGTTTTCCACGCTGTCTGGTGTTGTACGTCTCTATGTTTGCCCTGACGTGCACAAAACAAAGGAAGATGAAGTGTCCATAGATGGTAAAAATACCAAGTCTATAACAGTGGTTTGCAGTGGGCGCGATAGTCAGTGGATGTTATAGTTCTCACAGCCCGTTTCTGCAGCTTGAGCAGCTGCAAGGGCCCTGGGCGAATGGCCCCAAAGGATGAGGCCATAGGAGACATGACAATGGAAAAGTGAGTGGTACATCATTGTCAGGTAGTTCACAGTGACACAGTGTTTAAGGATCAGAAAGCAAACACGAGACAATCTGGTGGTGGTTTGCTAAAGATGGCTATCCCAACTAAACTTATCATCAAGCATAAACCAAGTAGCTTAACGGGGGCTTGATTTACGGGAATGTGAGGCTGAGGGAAGGCGAGGCTGCATACAAGTTGTTGAGTTTTATTCTCATTCAGTTGGAACTCAAAAACTATATATTTTATTCTTTATATAGTTGCACCGTAGAGGTTACAGTTTTCACGCTGTTCAGGTGATTCCCCCAACCGACAGAGAGAAAAAGAACTGGGTGAATTGGTTGGTGAGCAAGAACCGGGTGAATCGGTTTTTTCATCTGGGTTTATCCCATCAGGCACATCCTATAGGCATGATGGAAATTGGCCTGTAACTGCTTAACCTACTATGGTCACCTTTCTTGTACTCAGGGATGGTTCTGGATGTTTTCAAAAAGTCGGGAAAGATACCTGATGCCAGACTCATTTATAGCATCAGAAAGAGGGACAGCAATTAAGTCAATGATTTCCCGCAGTAAAGCAGTTGATATGCCAAACACATCAAAACTCTTAGATGGTTTAAATGCTCGTACAATCTTAATAAAAGTTAATAATAAATAAAAGTTATAGTACGTTTTTTACAACAATTTTACAACAATTATAAAACTTAAATTTCCACAGTTCTTGTTGCACAAGTTGATCAAATACTATTGATACCGGTATTTTCATTGCACATTTAAATCAAATCAACAGTTAGGCCTAATTGGACATTTAAATCTAAATGCCATGAAATGTAGGCCTAAGTAAATATTGTAATTACAGCAAGTGTAGATTGAAAATAAAAACACTCCCAAATGGGCTATTCTGCATACAAACCTACAGAATTTCAAACAAAAATTACAGTGTAGGCCCTTATAATCATATAGTACAAAAACACGTTAAGTTAAACCACATTTTTTGTCTATAATTTGGTGAGTATTAATTACAGACCTCTAACTAAAACCATAACCATAAACATTAATAACCATATATTATTAAACTTTATTAGCCATCTTATAATAGTGTCAAATGTATCTCCATCTATTCTTTATCTATTCTTTAATAGAGTAAGTTAATATGAATGACATTTTGGTCAAGAATCAAGAATCGAATCCGGTCGTCCAACGCAATCCCCGGAATTTTACCGTAAATATGGACCATTCCCCAGAACTACTCCATTTTTCATAATTGTACCCTGAGACGGTCTCATTGCCCGTATTCCATGGAATTCCCCTGTAATTACCAACACTGGATGCCATTTTATGTCCAACTAACCATTTACCTTAGATATCTTCTGCCGCAGCCCTTAGAGACCGGGGAATTGTCCTTTCTTCTTTGTGTTGTGTTTGGTGTGTGTAGTGTATTGAGCATCACCTGTGGTATGACCATCCTACACCTGTGGTATGTGTAAGTCTGACATTGTCCATCACCTTGCTGGCTCCACATGGGGAGCTAACGCACAAGTTCTGCGAACCACTGCTCTGTCCCTAGTTTACTCAACAGCTGAGTTCTGTGCTCCCGTGTGGTTGATAAGTGTGCATGTCAGAGATATTGACGTCCAGCTAAACAGAGCTATGAGAGCCATTTGTGGTACACTCATGGCAACCCCCGTCCCCTGGCTCTCGGTCCTGTGTAATATCGCCTGAAAACTAGACGTAGGGATGCACTCATTAGGGAATATACTAAGATCTTATCTGCTCCACATCTGCCCATCCATGATTACCTACCCCAGTTGATGGGCCGATTGAGGTCCCAAAAACCACCACTGCGGACAGCATCCCAGTTGACAGACTCAAACTTTCCATACCGACTGGACTGCCTCCTGGGAATCTTTCCAAGGTCGAAATTGCTTTCTTATTGAAGACCCGACCTTCTTAGGTGGTATGGATCTTCTTCGGAATCAGTGGACTTTACTCGATCGATTCATCACTGGAGTAGGAAGATGTAATTATTGGAAATACAAATGGGGAATGGCAGAAGATCAGTCATGCAGCTGTGGTGCGGAGTTTGTGTAAGCGAACTGATACAATGCTTTATCCTTCTCTTAAATCATAATAATGGTAATGTTATTAAAAATTAAATAAAATTAAAATACCTAGAAAAAAATGGTGACTAATATAAAAACTGCTTGATTCTTTCACACAGTTATTTGGTAGCAGTTTTAGATGAGGAAACCGATTGACCTAGGTTTATAACCTGAACCGATAGTTGATTCTGATTCACCTGACACCTGCGCACATCGTCTGTTTTCTTGAATTGAATTGAATTGAAAAGTTCTTTATTCATGTTTTGTACAAATACAAAGAATAGTGTCACAAGTACAATGAATGTATTACAAAAAAGTACAATGCTATACAGGTGTTATGGGTATAATCTATTTTAATCAACATAAATAAAATTCTTCTATTGAATAAAGTGGTCTATCTAATATATACAATTTCCAAAGATTCCTAAATTTAATATCATTATTTTCATGTCTAATATTTACTGGAAGATGGTTGAAAAACTTAACACCAATTACAGTTGGTTGTTTTTTTTTAAAAATTAGTTTGTGTGAAGGCATTTTCAATTTATTTCTTCCTCTTGTATTATAATTATGACATTCACCAACCATCTTCATTGAACTATAATTTTGTTTTATGTGTAAAATAACTTTATAAATATATAAACTATAAACTGTCATTAATCCCAGATCTCTGAAATGTACTTTTACAGAATCACACCAATTTAAATTTAATATAATACGAATTGCTCTCTTTTGGATCCGTAATATTCTCTGCAGATTATTTTTTGTAGTTGCCCCATTTATTTCAATTCCGAAAGATATGTTAGATTGAATGTAAGCAAAGTATATAGTTTCCAATATCTTTAAGTCACATATTTTGGCCATTCTATATAAAACAAAAATACCAGGATGTTAATTTTTTTGAAAGTTTATCAATGTGGTCATCCCAATTAAAATGATTATCAATAGTTAGGCCTAAAAATTGTGTACATTTAACTTCTTGTATTTTTTTGTCAGTAAGCGTTATTGAAGGTAAATTGGAATTCCTAGATTGCTGAGTCTGAAATTGAATGAAGTTAGTTTTTGAAAAGTTTAATAATAACTGATGATTAATAAAAAACAAGTTAATGTTTTCCAAATTTTTTTTAGCTGTTCTTTCTACTTCATCTATTGAGCTGCCACTTATTACTAAGTTAGCATCATCTGCATAGAGGCATAATTTGTTGGAATTATCAACCCCTTTGTTTTTGTAGTAATAAAGTAATATTTTGTTTTGTAATAGCCTAATTACGTTTTTCATTACCTTGAAAAATAAATGTTACAATACCAATAGCTAAATTGTTGATATGTTTACAGTAACTCAAAACTGGGTTAGTAATAATAACTGGTTAAATTAAATTAATTTGTTAATCAATAGCTTTTTAAAAATAAATTAGAGTATGTGATAGATTTTGTTGCTTAATGTATGGGAGTGAAAAGTAAAATTAAAATAACTTTGGGGTAATTAACTTAGTTACCAGTACAATGATTGTCTCTATTATTTATTTCTAGATTGAATTGATAGATATATCGATTGGATCGATCAATATTTTCATTCGATAGGATTGTAGCCCAGTTATGAAACTGCCCCCATTGTTTTTATAATGTAGGTAGATACCAATAATCAAAGATTAAGTTGGGTTATTTATGTGTATATATATATATATATATATATAACAGAGCCGAACAGAGCCGAGCACCGAGCACGAATCCTCCCAGTACACACTCGATAGAGTGTGTACTGGTCGAGTACACCATTTCATTGAGTCGAGTTCGATTGAGATCGCCTCTGTTTTTTCGTCGTGTATGTGTATTTTCCCGTTAATTCCTTGTTTATACTTTGTTTACCGTAGTAGATATTCAAAGTCCGTTAAGGACATTCAGGAAAAGTTTTCGACCTCCACACTTTTGGCTCAACCAATAATTCCGTAAACATTTTTAGCATTAAAAATGCTTAACATTTGTAGCATTGTTTGCACGTAAGAAAAGTGTTAAATTCTGATTAAAATCAATATTTGGACTCCAATATGAATAAGTAGAATAATTATTGGTAATCATTTAATAATTAGTAAATATTTGATTGGTCACATTAAAATGTCATTTAAAAATAAGTATATTCACTGGATCCGGTTTTCACTAGACAGTATTGCTGTATAGCAATGGCTATTTATTTATAGTGTTAATTTTGTTCTGCTGTAAAGAGGCATATTTTCTCCCTAATTTTATGAAATATTTGTTTAAATTGACTTGCTTACATTATTACAAATCTATTACATTATCTGGATTTTAATTATGAACATAATTCAAGTGTGGGTGTGATCTTACCCTAAAAATTATTATTTTTCAGTTTAAAATAATTAAATATTTGTGTGTTTGAGTAAAAATTGAAAAAAAAACCATATGCAGTATATACCAAACAGTTTAATTTATTATTCAACCTATCTTGAGTGGGGTCTGGATGCCAGGTGATAATGAGTAGGCCTACTTTGTTCTGTTCCCATGTATGGCCTTCATCCACCATCCCCTCTTCACCCATGGCTTCACAGTTTTTTGTAGTACTTTTGTGGTAAGTGTGCACCATCCTAGTGCACACGTAAAAAGTTTTTAATGTAGGTGTAAGCACAAACAAACAAACGCCAACGCAGCTACTTCCACAACCACGTTGGCCTCCATATTCAATAAAAGCCTAGATGGAATCAGACTGCTCGCCCGAATGTTCCGAGATCAGTGCTCGTCCAGTGGACAGCGATAGTGTACTTGGTTAGTTCGCCGAGCGTGTTCGCCCGAACTTTTGGCTCCAGCATTTGCCCGAATATACGGCGAATAGATTTGGCGATAGTGTACTGCCGGCATATGAGTTTTTTCTTGAAGATTTGTCTGTTGTTTATTTCTTTTAGTTGATTTTGTAAAAGATCATGCATTTTAAAGCCCATCTTGTAAGTCTGCTTCTTCTCACAATTAAAAGCCTATACACCTAAACAATAAACTTGGGTACCGTACTTGGGTAGTGTATTTTGTGTTGTTCTTTGATAATTTTATAGGTTACATTAACTAAAACTTGTACTTGTTTTTGTTATTTTCAGTTACTTGTTTATAATATATTTGTTTTATTGTCAAAAGGTATGTTTAATTATATGAGAACAAAACTAAATCAGGTGATTAAATCGTAATCGTATAGAGTAATTAATTGTATCATCAATAGAATAGCAATATTATCGCAATATCAAAATTTCCACATCTATAATACGGTAACGGTGGAGTCGGATAACAAAGTTTTCCCCGTGGGTGGACAAGTTTTCGTACACCCCGGGTGGTGCTAAACAAACAACAATTTTTGGCAGCTGAACTATTACGCAAGTGATCTCTCAGCTATGCCAGCTGCCAGACCAAATCCTAATGGCCCGTTCCCGGGCCACTTTTAAATGTACTGACGCAGGTGCTTTGCACTGCAGAACATCTTTTGTTTATTTTATTATTATTATTTAAGTTGGTAGCTGGCTATGATAGCCATACGATATATATATATCAGATTGAAATAATAAAATGTCTTCAAACACTACTGAATATAGCCTACAAATGATTTCTCTTTATAAAGCTAAATCCAGTGCGCTAAGCCATTGCAGCCCAGCTTCACTTGCCCCATGCTTACTGATAATGCCTTTGTGAGAAAAACACTCAGTGGGCACTATTTGTGACTACCGTGTGATCTATAGTTTGACACTCCGCTCCGCAACCGCCTGACTGCTCTTGTGTCATTCCAAATTTACATATACGCTAATTTCAAATAAATTACATCTTTCCACTCAAGTTGAGAGGAAAAACAACAAAAAATTGAGTGTAGCCCACTGCTTCCGAAGAAGATCCATACCACTTACAGTAAACTTCCTCTAATACAACATGTCTGGGATTTGACACATGCCGGATAACAAAATATTCCAAATCACAGGATGAATGTCAGGAAATTGTGAATAAAAAAAATAGGGCCTACATTAAATTGGTTATTATGGTGCATAAAGACACCTATTAAAAATATGTTTTGCTACCTACATTATACAAACAATGGGGGCAGTTTCATAACTGGGCTACAATCCTGTCGAATGAAAATATTGATCGATCCAATCGATATATCTATCAATTCAATCTAGACCTAAATAATAAAGACAATCACTGTACCGGTAACTAAGTTAATTACCCCAAAGTTATTTTAATTTTACTTCTCATTCCCATACATTAAGCAACATAACCTAACATATACTCTAATTTATACCAACAAAATCAAAACACTATGAAATAATAATCATAATGACAACTTAGGCCAAAAAAAGCATAGTGTCTACTGATACTGGAATTACTGGAAATATTGGAATTATTCTGGAATTTTTTCCATACTGGAAATACTGGAACTGCAAAATAGATACTGGAATAATTGAATTTTATTCAAAACCGGAAATTTTTATTTTTAAAATGCATACAGTAGACTCCCTCTTAACCGGCAACCTTTTAACCGGTCTCCGCTTTAACCGGCCTACCTGACACAAAAACACATCTTTTTAACCGGTCATTTTTTATCTCCTCATCGCTTTAACTGGCCGTGTTTCACCGGAAACATAGTTTTCTTATCTATTGTATCATTCAAATCAACGTTATTTCATATGGATGTTCTCAAACCAATAGAAATGTTATGTCCTGGACGGAAGTGAATGCCACAGGAAGTCAATGCGTTTGGACCTACTATCCAGTAAACCACAATAAAGAAACAAATTATTATTACTTTAGGTTTGTTGTGGATTTAATGGGTGTCGGATGTTAGCTATAAATTATATACAGTAGTTGTTTTTTAAGTGATTATTATATTTAGGTCATATAAAACTGAAGGTTGGTGTTCTTAAATGAACATCAGTTTAACCGGCCAATTCATTATCCGGCCACCGCCTGGTCCCGAGGAGGCCGGTTAAGAGGGAGTCTACTGTAAAATATAGATTTTGTCATTTGATTCATACATTCCGATGTAAAAATATTTCATGGTTACCGTATCAAGTTTGTTTGCAAACCAAAATCAGAAAACTTGTAGTTATGTTCAAATAATTAATTTAGCTATTAGAGAGTTTTTGCAACATACGGTAAATCTTACGGTAAACGCTAAATGCTATTTTTAAATTGGAAATTTTCCGCATATTATGTTACATACATAGGATAGTTCAACTGTATGAATAATGTTTAATGGTTGCTATCGATCCCTTTTTAACGAGCTTTTGTACCTTCAAGCAGCAAAAGTACCTAAATCCGCCAATATTTAAATAGCGTTTAGCGTTTACCGTATTCATTTACCGTATGTGCAAAAACTCTCTATTAAGAAATATAAACATTTGTGTAAAGATTGTGCTTAGAAAATGTTAGATTTTGTATTAAAAGTTTTGTTTTCTTTCTTAAATTTTATTCATGATGTGAGTATTTATTTTAATATTAGTATTATTCTATTTCATTAATTTTTTGCAGTTAACTGCCCTTTTTAGATTTTTTTATAAAAAAGTTCAAATAAAGTGGGCGGATGGAGGGCTACATAAGGGAAGTTTAAATGGTCTAATAAAAAAATAATATTAAAAAGTGTTATTGGAAAGTAGGTACTAATTAATCACAATCATAAGTATGTAACGGTGCAATTCTCGGTGGTGTTATAATTGCACTCTACAGCCACGGAATCGCTCAATCGGGTTAAATGTCTAGGGTTCTAAATTGATGTAACAAATTACTATAATTTATTTGAGGGCTCAGACGCAAGGTCAAATGAACATATAGTTCTCAAAGCAAATCCTTAGATCATCACAGCCCTTGAATTTGGAAAAAGTAAATTTAGATTCCCCGGTGAAATTCTGATTAAAGTAATAAAAACTAAAATAAGCCACGCGGCAAAATGAAATAAACGAATTCTTCAACTAAAACGCAAGTAAGCCTATCAGGATTTCACCGTCAAGTTATCGCCAATTAATAAAATCGGGTTGCTATTTAATTAATTTAGATTACAAATACAATATTCAATTTAATCACTAAAAGTCCAAAGGGTTTTCCGGGAGCTGTTTCGCCCCGGGCCTAACGCTGATAAAATATCTATATATATAATTCCGTAAGCAAATCGGTCCCCATGAAATATCTCGAGTTAGAAGAAAGGTAGGGCAATGTATGATGGCTCATTTTAAAGCTTGAGGGCCAAGGACGCAAGGAAAAATACCAGAATTATATAAAGTTACCTGGGCTTCGCCCCATTGGACCTTGAAGTTCCAATGTTAATCTAATGGTGAGAAGATTTTTAGATCTACACGTGTGATTAAGCAGATGTTCCAGTGTATATTTTGTATCATAAACTCAGCTGGTTACTGAGCAGATATTTTGAGTGAAGATAAACCATATTATTTTTTTTTTTTAAATTGGCAATGCATTATAAAAAAGGAGAACACTAATAGTCATGAACGGATTACGGATCCACAGGGGATTTCATCTTCGTTTACCCATCTATGTCATGAATGAAACAGGAGTAGAATGATTGGTATATTCAGCATAAATTTTTTTTTAAAAAGTTAAAATTGTTCTAGACGTGGCATGGTTGATATAATGGTTAATTATCTTTACTCGGTGAATGAATTGTCTTTAGGGGGTGTTTGGGTGTTAGTTATTTCGTTACTGCTTTATATATTGGCTATTTAGTAGTTACAGTTGAGAGTTAAATCGTTTTGTAGAGAGTTTGTTTATTTCCGACTAAATCAATATATGTAAACTACTAACATTGGATAACTTCCGTTTGAGGAATATTTTGTTTTAGTTTAATACATTCTCTGCTTTTTTCTTTACGTAGGTCGTAAGGAAACAATAAACTCCCGTTAAGCCATAAAGACGGGGAGCTTTTCATGTAAATGATAGTGTACAAAAAGTGATAGTGTTCTACTTCATTGATGAACAGAAAAAATAGACCACAATCAAAGTACGAGGGACGTCGGTGGCACGGAGGGTTAAGGGGGTTTGGGGGCAAGGGGAAGACACGGGGGAAATAAGGGAAACAGCGCAGGGCACACAATATGCACAAGAGGTCACACAATAGGGGAAACAGGAGGTCACGGAAATACCGGGAGGGTCAGTACCGGGGGATCGCAGTACGGGACCATGGGGAGTACAGTTGGTTCGGGCATATGGGGGCACGAAGGACACAAGGTGCACGAGGGGTGTCAGTGCACTGGAGGCAGGGGGGCATGAGGGGCACGGTGGAGGCATGGGCAACATAGGGGCACAGGGAGAACGGCGAGCGAAAGCTTGGAGGGAGCGGGGGCACAAGGAGCACTAGAAGGGTCGTTGGCAAAAGGGTTAGATTGGCATGGGGGGGGGGGGGGGTACTGTTGCGACTGGGAGCAACGTTGGGCATGGAAGTAAGGAAAAATAGGGCACGTGGCGGCGCGGGAGACATAGTGGGCAAGTGGGCACTGGAGTACCGTGGGTGAGAGAGCATGGGGGCACGAGGGTTGTCATGGCCACTGGGGTTAGGGGGGCATGGGGAGCAATGGGTAGGCATGAGGAACGTAGAGGGCATGGGGGCCACGGGGAAGAACTGCGGGCATGTGGGCATGGGAGAACGTGGGGCATGGGGGCACTCGGGCCCCGGATGCATAGGGGGTACAGGGAACACGGGTCAGGAGTGGTGAACGGGAGCACGGGGAGGCATGGGGTCACGGCGAGTGTGGGGGAATGGAGGGCACAGGGGTCCACGGCAAAAGAGTGTGCGGTATAATAGGCTTATAATGTAGTGAACTATTTTCTTTTTTCTTTTTTTATTAATCATCATGAACAAGTCTAGGGTTGAACCTATTTTCCGCGTTCAGTAGTATAATAGTGCAATGATTTTTCTTTTTTTGTACAAAATAGACTACTGTATTTTAATACAGAGGAAATTATTGGTAAATTACTCATTTGGTACCGCCATAAAGTTTGGTCAAGATCAGGATATATTTTATTAGAAAACCAAAACGTGTATAAATTTACACTTGAGCTTGAAAACATACAGTAATATTGCAAGGAGATGGTAAATTGAAACTTATTTTGGAGACGACATCTCCATTTTTATTTTTAGGGGCCTTTGCCCCTATACTCCACTAGTAAGTTTTATTTAATTAACCAGTACTTTTTATTCCCAGGGTTAGTTCGCCCTGGGCCTACAATGGACTGATGTAAATCGATTCGAAATGAAATAAAATATTGACTCGCTCCGGTCAACCACGCGGTCTACCGGCTAACCAAGAACTCTTCAAGAGTACGTAAAACGCTATTAAAATCTATTCCTTGTACGAATTATTTACTTAAGTTAAATAAAAAGGAACATTAAATTAACCAGTCTGAATTATAAGGCACTACGCTGAAGTGTACAATTACTATAACCGTACCTGAGCAAGAACGCTGAATTTTCAATCGCCTCGTCGGACGCCCGACGTTTATTTTATTATATTAGCTATGAGGAGCAGCGGTAGAGATGCGGCGGGCTGTTCGCCAGGCCATCGACTGACTAGCGTCTGCCGAAGCAACCTCCACAATGTGGTATGTAACGAATCGTCGGCGATGTGGCGTGGTGGGGGTACCGAGCGACGACGACAACGCCCGAACTCACACGATTAATAATAACGATATAAACAATCGAATAGTCGCTACCTAAACGAGTCAGCGGTTTGTGACCGAATATTAAAATTAAAATGTGGTATGAGTGACTTAATTAATTAATGGTGTTAGTTTGTTCCTGCCTCATTGGTGATTTTCATTGAATAAATTAAATTGAATTTTACATCTACGCAATCAAACAGACCCTACTCGATACGAAAAGAGCTACAATCCGAGCGTTAGCTGCATTGTTTATGTTTGAGATAACCTCAGTGCTGAGTGCTGTGTTTGTGTTAACTACCTACCCTTATCAACTAAATGCAATGTTCTAGGCCTACTGTATCAATAAAAGGTGTATGCATTTTTACCTTATACTCTAAACGGAATATCAGGGCGCGGGTTGTCTTTGAGTATGTTTGTGTTTTTACTTCAAAACAACTTTAAGTTACCACCTACAGTGATCATTGCGGAAAGCTCTTCTTATTGGAAATATGTTCTAATTTTAAATTAAAACTCCAAAAATCCAATAAGTTTAAATTTGTTTAATTTTAACCTAAAATTAAACAAATTTAAGTTATTGGATTTTTGGAGTTTTAATTTAAAATTAGCACCTACAGTGAGTTATTGAAGAAGATAGTAGGCCAATTCAAATCATTGTTTACCAAATCATTGGTTAACATTTACTTTAAAAACAATGGTGTATTTCCCACATTATTTTATTCCCTGTTTTCTTTTTCGATGTCAATAAACGAGACAACTTTTTAAAATTGTGTTAAAAATATATTAATTATAGCATAATTATGCAATACATGAAAGTCATAACGAATTGAATGCCTGTACAGCATTAAAAATCCTTGCAAAAATTACATGCTCTTAAAAAAAGTTTGAAGTATTTTTCATACGTCTAACCTTTTAATTGAAGGTTTTCGTGATTTTCTTAAGGTAGAAAAATAGTTCAACCTAACGTGAAAAATAGTCTACTTAAGTTGTAGTTTATACAAATAACTTATTACGTTAGCGCTAATATGAAAGTTAGCTTTCATATAGTTTTAAAAACCACAATGAAGTACTTGTCGATTTGAATTATATTTCTTAAAAATAATCGTATGACTAAAATTGTAATTGTTTCTGAATAAAATTAAATTTCACGCAGTTAATTAAAATGTGTAATTGCTTTAATTTAAGCCACAAGTAAAAAATCCATATCACTATCATGCCTGCCCTAACCGCTATATAGATTTAGGTTTGTTTTTCATTAAAAATATTTAAAGCAAATAAATAAAATGTAAAAAAAAAATTTATAAATATGCGATATGTTTCAGAATACTACATATTGGACCTTGCCGACAAGTTATGCATAACTTGGTGAGGCCATGACTATGTAAAAACTTAAAATAAATTAATTTGAATTTGAATTTAATGTAAAGAAATTTAATTTATATTTTTTTTATAATTTCAGAAATTATAAAAAATCATAGTTAGGCCTACCAATAATCAAACAATAAAATGAAATTATTTAAATAGCCTAAATAAAAGAAGCGGCACAATTATAAGCCAATTTTGATCACTTAAAAAGCTACTAAAATATCCATTAACCTTGAGACCAGCTACAATATTTTCCTCTCAACAAAAACACCATTAAAAAAAATAAAAATAATTCTAGGACGAACAGTGCGTATACAATAACAATTTCGGGTATAAACCACTGAGTTAGCGACTTTTCGATTGTTGTTATCGTTATCGACATCGTTATTATTATTCGTGTGAGTTCGGGCGTTGTCGTCGTCGCTCGGTACCCCCACCACGCCACATCGCCGACGATTCGTTACATACCACATTGTGGAGGTTGCTTCGGCAGACGCTAGTCATCGACTGCGGGCAGTGTCTCCAGGTCAAAAAATTGAAAATCCCCACTTGACAACACTAAAAATCCCCACAAATCCCCACCACCCAGCAGGCACGAAATTCCCCACAATTCCTCATGAAATCCCCACAATTCCCCACCAGCAAGCATGAAAATCCCCACAATTCCTCACCAACAACAGGCATAATAATACTTTAAAATTCCTCACCGAGGATTAATTAATTTGGGTATTGAATTAGAAACTCGATTATAAAGTAGCAAATTAGCAACGAAATTTATGAACCATCGCTTATGCCCCAATCCACCGGTATAATCGTTACCGGTATGTTTGGTGGCCGAATAATAGTCAATGGCCGAATGCTGAGAAAACCCTAATACATATGTAGATTTAATACAAGTGTCTTGACTACACTCCTGAGAATTTTTGATTTTGGTTCTGCCAGTCAGTCTGTGTTAATTTCAAAGATTAACATGCAAATTCCTCACTTTAGCTCCACTTGACCAAAATCCCCACAAAAATCCCCACCACTATTTTAAACACAAAAAATCCCCAATGTGGGGAAAAATCCCCACACCTGGAGACACTGACTGCGGGGCCCGGTCTCTCGAGTCGAGACGACGGCTCCCCTCCCCACCACCGCCGCGCATGCGCGGCGCGGTCACCAAGTAAGAGCTCGGAACAGCTGATTCCAACCGGCGGTCAACGTCAGCTGATCCTCGGAGGTGCGCGAATTCAAACCGCCCGAACGCTCGCTTCAATACAGACCCTTACACCCCCTACTTAGTTCGGGGTGAAAAAAAAGAACCGAAAAGAAAAAAAAATGGTTCTGAACTGTGTGCTCCCTAATACACAGTGACCTATCTTTAACATCCAGCTTTGCATTCACAAAAGAATTCTCAGTTCAAAACTACTATGATCGGTTAAAAATATTGAAAGAAAACTCCTCAGCAGGAGTCGGTTTATCAATAGAGAATTATCAGGAAGGAAAAAACAGTGAGATGGAAACAGATTGGACAACACTGAAGTCAAAAAACTCTCACAAAAGTAGTCCTCTGAAAGTACAGCCAACTATTGATATCTGTACACAAAATAGATTTCAACCTCTAACAGATTTAATTGATAAAAACAACAGTATGAATGTCACAAAAAGTGTCGAAGAAAAAAACACAACATCAATACTTACTAAGTCTACAAATCATGCGGTGCCTAATCTAGAAAAAAAACAGTACTTAAAGGGGCAAAAAACAGAATACACTGGCCAAAAATTAAAACTATCACTATTCTCTGACAGTCAAGGAAGAGATGTCGTTCATTATATCGCTGCGGGAAGCAAGAACCGCATAAACTGTGAAGGACATGTTATGCCTAATGCTCCTATGAGCTATGTAATCAAAGCAGCCAAGAGGCAATCAGAAAGTGATGCTGTGATTATTATGGGTGGCACTAATGAAATATTGGATGATAATTTAATATTTATCTACCAGGCTTTGGAGCAAGAACTTATTGATTTAAGTAAAATAAAACCAATAATAATTTGAACTATACCAGCGTGGTTTGGCCGTGGCATGGATGACAAAATGTTTTTAACACTACTTAATGTGAACAATTACATCAAAGAGCTGGCAGCTCGTGTTCACAATGTTTCACTGCTTGATGTCGGTCATTTTCAGGAATTCCACTTTAAAGGGATCCATCTTAACAGAAGAGGGAAAAAGAAGCTTTCTTTTCTCGCCATCCATATCCTAAATGATATTTTTGACCCAGAGCTAACGGACTCATTTTTCAACAATGAAAACAAAATTATGGTCAGAGATATCCACATGGGGAGGGTTATATCAAAATTCAAACATCTCTCATCAGTTGCCTTCTCACACTGCATATCTGCTGATTTTGGAACACAACATCACATGTCGGCGGGAGTCGCAGTCACTTTTGGAAATAGCTTTGGCAAACCCTACGCTAAAGACTGTGTGTCTACAAACTTAACCTACCAACAAAGAAATGGTGAAGCTGCGGTCTATGGTTTGGTCACAAAGCCAGAATATAACACTAAACCAACTAAGGAGAGTTATGACTCAGCATTTGAACAATTTACACACCATTTTAAAGAAAAAAGATTTAGAAATTTGGTTTGCTCACCCATGGGATGTGTGAGGGATAAAATTGAACTCAATAATTTTGTCCATAACATTGTCAAATTCAAGAAAGAGACGGGAGCGACAATCAATATCATCTCACACAACCATCATTGGAATAAGTTGCGGACTGGAATATCACATGAGACATTTATTAACAATTTAAGAAGAATAATATGCAAAACAGAAGAATTACAACTCCTGCCAAATGATGAACCCAACAACTCTATTGCATCAAATTCTTCACTATGGGGAGGCTGCTCAACTCCTGAATCTTCACCCCATCCAGTACGTGCGATTTGTCCTGCACCTATGACGTCCCCTCCACCTCTTACGTCTCCTCCTTCACCTCAAGTTGTCCCGGGAGTGTCATCTTATAGTGAAAAAGTGAAAGGGCAATATAGTGAGTGTGGTGTCTTAAGTGAAAATGTCGGTGTTGCCAAATCTAATCAAAACCATTTTTTAGAAAAAACATGTGCAATGGGCGTAGGGAAAACTATATGAAGGTCCTAGATAAATTAAGTTCTAAAACCATGGATAAGCAACTAGGGAAAAATTGTTTACTTCATTATAACATTCAAGGTATAAAAGAGAAATTTAATGAGTTAGATTTATTAATTAATAGTTATTTGAATAATGTAAAAATCATCTGCTTAAATGAACACAATGTAAGCATGTCAAATAGACAAATTTTAAATAAAATACCTAACTTTAAGTTAGCAGATGGTTATTTTAGGGATAAGTCAAAAGGTGGGTCATGTATTCTAGTTCACAGTTCTATTTTTTGCATTATCAGATCTGATTTTAAAGTGTTAAATCAGGATTTTATTTTTGAAGGATCGTACATAGAAGTAGAAAAGTTAAATTTGGTCATTGTTTCAATATACAGAACACCAGATGATAGTAATTTTAAGTTGTTTATGCAAAAACTAAGAAACCTATTTTTTAAGTTGAAAAGAGATCAGATTAAGAAAAAAATTATCATTGTAGCAGACTTTAATGTGGATATTTTGAAAGATGATGCAATGGCACAAAGCTTTGAAACTAGTGTAATGAGCAATCGTTATTTTATCAACATTAGGCAACCAACTAGAATTACCGCTAAAACTCAAACCTGCATAGACAATATTTTAACTAGCTTGAATTTTGGGAAAAAATCTTGTAATAACCTTGATATGGGACTCTCTGACCATAATGCTTTGTTTATCCAGCTTCCAGACTGCAATACAAAAAATTGCCAGAACTCGTTTTCCCATACACGAATGTTTCCAATCAAAAAAATTCCTAATTTTCTCAATAGATTAAGTGCTGGCATTGAATGTTTGGTGTTGGGGGGGACAGCAAATGAAAACTATAAAGAATTTTTACTTCTATTTAAAACAGTCATGGATGAGATTTTTCCAAAAAAATACAAAAAAACACATGAGCATCATGCTCGCAGTAAAAATTGGGTCACAAATGGAATAAGGATTTCTTCAATAAATAAAAGAAGGTTACATTGTCTTTCAAAAAGTAGCACTAATAAGGTTTTTTTAGATTATGTAAAAAAGTATAAAAGGGTTTTTAAAGAAGTAGTAGCTAGAGCTAAGAAAATGTTAAATAATGATTATATTGTCAATTCAAAAAATAAATCTAAGGCAGTCTGGAACATCGTTAAGGGGGAGTTAGGATTGTCTAGGAAAATTGAAAATTGTATTAAACTGAAGATTAATAATGTCCTTGTTGAGAATCCCCACACAGTAGCTAATAGTTTTAATCATCAATTCTCAAATGTAGTTAATATTCTTAACATTCCTAAATGTAAAGTGTCCAATATTAGAAGCAATAGAACTAGTCAAACAGGTAGCGCTGTCTCAAAAACTATGCTTCATTTCCCCTTTACCACTCAAGAGGAAGTAAAAACAGTTTTAATGAATCTGAAGAATAGTAAAGCCTGTGGGTGGGATGAGATTCCAACAAAGCTGCTGAAGTGGTCGGCTGATGTAATTTCAAAAATTCTATCTGATCTCATCAATCAATCTTTTAAAGAAAGTGTTTTTCCTGATTTACTAAAATATTCTGAAATTCTACCAATTTTCAAAAAGGGGGATGGAAATGACATAAAAAATTACCGACCAATATCTTTGCTCAGTAACATTTCCAAAGTATATGAAAAAATAATTAATTTAAGAATTTCAAACTATCTTGAATCAAACAATTTAATTTGTCCAGAACAATATGGCTTCCGAAGGGGGCGTAATACTCAGTTAGCGCTCTCTTCATTTGTGCATACAGCACTTGAGGCCTTGGATGAGTCGCAGCATACAGCAGGTGTGTTCTGTGACTTGTCCAAGGCTTTCGATTGTGTGGATCACAATCTATTGCTCAAAAAGATGCATGATATGGGGTTACAAGGATCGGTTGCCCAACTTTTAAAGTCTTATCTTACGAACCGCAAACAACGGACAATAGTTACAAAAAACAATAAAAAATATCTCTCTGAATGGAGTGGGATACACTTTGGAGTTCCACAAGGTTCAATAGTTGGCCCTCTTCTGTTTCTTATTTATATCAATGATTTACCACAACAGTTTTCTGAACATATGACTCTCTTTGCTGATGACACGTCTCTTCTGATTAAAAGAAACTCTTTAGCGCTTCTTAAAAACAACATTTCTAGTATAGTGCAAAACTTAAGTGACTGGTTTTTAAATAATGGGCTTTTATTAAATGAAAATAAATCACAAATAATCCAATTCACAGCTAAAAACGTCTCTGGGAGACAAACAACAACCATAAATTCAACTGAAGTGAGTAAGGTCTTGGGGATTCACATAGATTGTAATCTAAAGTGGAATGATCACACAAATTTGTTAAGTAAAAAGTTGAGTTCTTTCAGATATGCATTGAGTATATTGATAGATGCAGCATCTCTAGATGTCTGCTTGACTGCATACTATGCATATGCCCATTCAATAATGAAATATGGAATTATAATTTGGGGGATCGCAGTAGGGGCTGCAAAGGTTTTTAAAGCTCAAAAATCAATAATCAGAACTCTCTGTAGAATTAGAAAAACAACAAGTTGTAAATCTTTTTTTCAAAATTTAAATGTGCTTCCTCTTCCCTGTTTGTACATTTATGAAATTGCAAATTTCGTCCATCAAAACCCTCTAATTTTCTCTAATTACACTTTTACACACAATTACAGTACAAGAAACGGCCATTTATATCAATATCCAACTCACAGATTATCTAAATTTGAAAAAAGTCCTTTGTACATGGGTCTTAAAATCTATAACAAAATCCCTCAATCTATGAAAGTGCTACCTGTTGGACAATTCGCAAAAAACATAAAGAATATTTTATTTGAAAAACTGTACTATAGTGTGGAAGAGTTTCTACAGGATAGCCTTATATAAGTGACTATGATGTTCGTTAGTTGTTATATGTAAGTTTAGTTTTATTACTTTTGTGACAATGCACCTGTTTACTTTACAAATGTAAAACAAAAATGTTATGTGCAATAAAGAGTATGACTATGACTATGACTATGACTCAACTTTTTTTTCCTTTTTTTTTATGGAGACTATATGCAAAGAAGGGTGGATACTAAATAAAACAAGGCAGGATTCTCAAACAAAATCAGTCTTATTTAATATCACAGGCTTGAAATTGCACAATTCAAAATGCTCTTAAAATACTCAAAAGACTCCTACCGGTTGCAATAATAATAAAACTTTGTATACAAATACTCTCATTCGCATGATACACAAACTAAAATTCCTTTATAAATGAATCAACCCTCGGTCTACTCCGACCGCATGCCTAATCTCTATTATAACAAACAAGTTGCAAGCTCTGCTTACGACATAGCAAAATAAATTCATTTTATCACATTAAATCAATAGTAGGTCCTATTCTAACAAACAAGTAGCAAGCTCTGCTTGCTACATAGCAAAATAAACTTATTCTATCACAGTAAATTGTAGGTTCGTACATCACTAGTAGTAGGTTTGGTTCAACCTACTCTAATCAATAGTTCCTCCTCCGGTAGGGATGGCTTCGTCTGAATTGGGGTTTTAATACTTTAAAACGGAAAAAGGTGCCATCTTCATTCCACCTTCGGAGTGTATAATATCGGTTGGGCCTTGGGCCACGTCTGAACTGGGGTTGGCCGGGGTTGTGTGGTACGTTGTGATCTGGGCGCGTAGGTGGAGTCCGAGGTGGCGTCTGCCCGACTTGCTCCCCTCGGTTCCGTACACGTCGTCGGATGGATGGGGTTGTTGGCCTGGACTCCTCCTCGTCAGGCAGATCATCCTCCGCCATTATGCTAAGGGTAGGGGACACGCTGCCCTCTCTTACGGCCGCAGGGTTTTCTCGTTCTGCCGGTTGCGCCGCTGGCCCTTCTTCTTCATCTGAGGACAGGATAACAAACGTCGGGTCTGCCTTCGAGGCCGGGAAATCTCTAAAGCTTACCGGATCCTCCATTTGGTCCATGACTACCGTGCCTCGCGGCGTGGTCACCATGACTGAAACGCAGCCCACCTCCCGGCTGGAGCCCGAATAGCGGCGGGCGTGCTCCTCACTAGGCTTAGTTTCCACCAGATCGAATTTTTCGTCCCGCAATCGTCCTTTTCGGATTGCTGTTGCAATTTTCTTCCTCCACTCTATAGGCGAAACCTCATTCTTTCGAGGCAGGGTACCCTCGGAGGCTAATTGGTCTGCTGCGGCACAGAGGAACACCCCGCAGGAGATGCAGTCATTCTGCTTGGCCGCGTAGGGTGGGGTGTCCAGACATAACCATTCGGTTGAACGGAACTTCTCCCCTTCGACGATGGCGGCCATCTTGAGGAAGGCCAGTATGTCACTCATTTCCTTGTTTCGGGAGAAGTGAGCCGAGTCGTAGGCCTGTACAATTTTCTTCCTCATATCAACGGCTATCAAAGCCCAATGTCCCAAAGTACTAACGCGGGGAAGATGTAGTGGGAAAAGCAGCAAGTTCTGTTGGAAAATGTTCACATCCCGCAGGCGGGCTCGCACTGAGGGCATACCCCCCTTTCGCCAATGGTCTATAAAAAGTGTATCAAAAGCCCATACGGTGGGGAGTTCATTATAATATAAGCCCCTTCTTTCAAGCAACCTAAGGTAGGCACTAATCACCACTCCATCTACAAGCTGATTGTGCAGCAAGCCATGCAACTCCCTATCGCAAAGTTTGATAATGTCTCTAAGCATTGTAAGCAAGTGTCACTAAGCAGTATGTGTGGTGTAAATGAAGATGTGTGCAGTGTGATGTGGGTAGCTTGCGGGTTGTGTGAGGCTACTACTATGCAGAAGTGTAACCTGCAAAAGCAAAACCCAATATTAACCAGCATGCCTTCAAATCCCTTAACTTTATTAAACATGGCAAAGGTGGTTATAATAAATTAAACAGCTACACATAAGACATGCATCGGAGCCTAACCTAAAATGAGCTACAGTTACCCCGCTAAAGCGCTTATTCAGCCGCATTTTTTTTTCCTTAGTTTACGCAGTCCGAATGGAAAGGTTTAAGGTCTTTCACGTGCACGATTTGGACCTTTCTTGATCCCGGAGCTTGCACTCCATACAAGTTGTACCCTCGCTTGCGCACGATGACAAAAGGTCTCTCAAATTTAGGGGCAAGTTTACTGGCGATCGCATCCGTTTTTGACGATAAAACATGGGTTCTTTTTAGAACGGACTGACCAATCTCGTAACGCACGTCTCGTCTTCTGAGGTTATAGTGCTTTGCTTGTGCATTAAAAGCGGTCCGGAGATTTTTCTGGGTTAACTCATAGAGTCTTTTGAAGCGCGTCATTCGTTCACCATGTACTTGGTCACGCTCGGGCTCTCCTTCTTCAGAAGACGCCTCGAAAAGAGGACCTCGCAACGCTTTAGGCATACGCAGTTCACGACCAAAACAAAGCATAGCAGGCGTAAACTTAGTCGACTCGTGCACAGCGGTATTAATGGCAAAAGCGATCTCTTTGAGATTCTCACGCCAGGATTGGTGGTTTCCTTTGAGAGATTGGGCAACCAAGGTTTTGATTACGCGGTTTCTCCTCTCAATAGGGTTGGCCTGGGGGCTATATGGCGCGGATGACTGACACTCTATATCCCAGTCTTTCGTCAGCTCCCGAAATAATTTCGCAGTAAACTGGGTCCCATTATCTACAATCAAGACCTCGGGGGAACCGTAACGCAAAAGAACCAATTCTTTAAATTTTTGCTCCACCTGGGCAGCAGTCGCGCTTTTCAACGGGGCCATCTCCGTCCACTTGCTGTATTGGTCCTGGAACGCCACAATAAATCTATTGCCTTTCTTGGATCGGGGCAGCGGTCCAAGTAAATCAGCAGAGACGGTATGCCAAGGACCACCGGGTGGGCGTTAATGCATCTGTCCGGCAGGTTTGGTCTGTTCGACCTTAAATCTTTGGCAAGTGGGACAAGTTTGCACGTAGGCTTTGACATCGCGTCGCCACCCCCGGCCAAAAGTAATTATTGCCAACTCGGTTGGCCGTCTTTCGGAAACCAAAATGTCCCGCGGTGTTAGAATCGTGGTTTTCCCGCAAAACAATGGATCGCTCATCCAGCGGAACGCAAAGTTTCCAGTTTTCCTTTGGATCCGCGTATTTTGATCTTTTCCGATCAAATTTATACAATTTTTCGTTACGGATTACAAAATTTTGGTTGGCCCTGGGATGTTTTCTAACTTTGTTTACTAAGCGTTGGTACCACCTATCCGGCGGAGGTTGGTCTATTTCGACCGAACCGTCAGTAGGGCTCGAGTTCTCTGCTCCAATCGGGCATAACGCGGTGTCGGGGTCGTCATCCTCATTCGCTAATTCTTCGACCGGATGACGCGATAATGCATCGGCTACTCGATTGGAAGTGCCTTTGCGGTACACGACATCAAACTCATTTTGCTGTAGCTCCAGAACCCATCGGGCTAGTCGGCCGGACGGTTCTTTTAGCCGCAGGAGCCATTTTAATGCCACGTGATCAGTAATGGCTATAAACCGATACCCTTCTAAATAGGGCCGAAACTTTTTAACTGCCCAGACTAAAGCTAAGCACTCTTTCTCAGTGACCGTATATTTCTTTTCCGCGTCGGAAAGAAGACGGCTGGCGTAGGCGATCACTACCTCCCGATTATCATGACGCTGGGAGAGGGTTGCGCCCAGCCCTTCGTTTGACGCATCCACTTGCAATACAAACGTTTTATCGAAATCGGGACAAGCGAGAATCGGAGTCGAGGTTAGCCGCCGCTTTAGCTCGGAGAACGCCTCCTCCTGCTTTTCCGTCCATCGCCAAACACTCCCTTTCTTCAATAGGCTCGTTAGGGGAGCCATTATTCGCGCGAATCGGTCCACAAAACGCCTATACCATGACGCTAAGCCTAAAAAGCTCCTAAGACTTTTTATATTGATCGGCCGGGGAAATTCAACTATTGCTTTGACTTTGTCGGGATCCGTGCCTATTCCGGCAGCGTTAATAATGTGCCCTAAATACTTCAACTCAGTTTGACAAAAATTGCATTTGTCTTTGTTAAGCTTCAAACCGGCCTTGCGCAATCTATCAAAAACTTCCTTTAGTAGATCTAAATGTTCTTCAAACGTAGCCGAGATTAACACAAGATCATCAAGATACGCGAACGCTCGCGGCTCTAACTCGGGGCCTATTATTCTGTCCAGTAACCGCTGGAATGTTGCCGGGGCCGAGTGAAGGCCAAAAGGCATGACGGTGAATTGAAATAAACCCATGCCGGGTACTGTAAAGGCCGTGACAGGTCGGCTATCGGCCGCTAACGGCACCTGCCAATATCCATTCGCCAGATCAAGGGTCGAGATGAAATTTGCGTGTCTAAGTTTCTCTAAGATCGCGTTTATCCGGGGAAGCGCATACGCATCTAGCTCTGATGACATGTTGACACGCCGGAAGTCGATACAGAACCGATATTTGCCCGATGGTTTCCGGATTAACACTACGGGAGACGACCAACTACTCTGTGACGGTTCAATCACTCCGTCCTTAAGCATTTGCTTAACTTCATTATTAATTACCTCCTGCATGGCAGGGTTACGGGGGTAATAACGCTGCTTTAACGGAGTTACACCATTTTTCAGTTTTATATGGTGCTCTATTAGCGCAGTACGACCCGGTACTTCATCGAACAAGGGCAGCTGTTCATCTAAAAATATTCTAAGTTGTTGGGTTTGACTTTCATTAAGGGATGAAACCGCGCCTACTAATTGCGGATTATCTTCACCATCATACGGATCACTTTGTTCCAAATGATCTTCTTTACGGTCTTCATCCTTGCATTCCGAATGACCTCCACTGCACCCTGGATCATTTTGTTTCAAATGATCTGCACTACTCACTTGATCATTTTGTTCCAAATGATCGATCAATATTAAAAGTAATTAGTTTCAGCCGGTTAAGAGTATCTATTCCCAAAATTACGTCACAGGTTAACGTGGGCAAACATACTGCTTTAAATTGACTTATCTGGCCCTCTAAAAGTCCCTCAAATTCGTACACGTGATTTTGTCTAGTGCGTGTACCATCCGCGAGCTGAACTACCATCGAAACTTTCTTAGCACCAATTCCGCGGTTTTTCAGATGCTGTGCGACTTTTGAACTAATTAACGTAATGGCCGCGCCACTATCTAACAGAGCCAAGAACTCTTTATCATAAATTTCAATATTTACATATGGCCTATTGTCACGCACGTCAGTTACCGCTCCAAAATCTTTAGGAAATAATTTTATTCGCTCAAGCCATTGTTGCCAACCGGAGGATTCAGATTTTATTTTGGACTCGCCAGTCCTCCGGTTACTGGAGCCCGCAACTCGTTTCCCGAGCGACATTTACAATCATTAGTCCTCACGCCTACGGTTTCGCAATTAAAACATTTAATTGTTTTTGGCAACCTACAGTCTCGATAAACGTGTCCGGGTTTATCGCAATTGTAACAAGTCACCGGGGAGCGAACAGATTGTTTCATCTGTCTATCCTTGTTATCTGCCGGCGCCGACCTAGATTGCTTATCTCGCGATTGATAAGCCACCGCGCGGTTATTCCACCGCTGACTATAGTTACCTTTGTCGTTTTTAATTGGATTATTATTTTTATAACCCATCTGTTTGTCTTTTTCAACATTTTGATCCGTGAAGCTCTCATTGTTTCCTAAGCTATTGACACTACGGTGCCCGTACGGCTTATTGTCTGACTTCCGCTTTCCTTGGTAGGCTGTTTCGGCTACCAGCGCCTCGGAGGGGTGAGGGGGAGGTCGGTACAACGCCTTTTCACGCCAATAACTCTCAACGTGCTCTGCTTTTTTCAGCATCTCGTCCAGCGAGACTATTTCGTCTCGACTCATGGTTAATTTGTAATCAGGCCTCATATTGTTATAAATAACATCGAGTTTCTCTTTCATTGAATATCCTCCACGCCTCCGCATTAAAGTCGTGATAGCGACTACAAAATTACGAAACGGTTCATTTTCACCTTGAGTCCTACGCCTAATTTCCTCACCAAGGTTTCTGTTATAGCCCGGAGGTAAATAGTACAAGTCAAAGCTGCGACGAAAATCATCATATGACAGCCAAAATTCCTTATTGTTGCGGTACCATAACAATGCCGCACCGTGCAACAATTCAGGCAAAACTTTAAGAATACGCTCGTTATCAAGGGAATACGCTTCTTTTAATTCCTCAACACGTTCTAAGAACGAAATCGGGTCTTTGTTGCCGTCAAACTTAACATTCCATTTCCGTACTAGCGTACACAATGATGCTGAGTCATTGTGTTTTATGCCCGTTGATTCGTGATTACGTTCGGATTGAAACGCGGTTGTGATAGGCTTATGCAGCTTACTATACACAACTCCATCGCCGGGAAGAGGCAAACTCGGGAAAATATTTTCACGGCTATCTGCGAGCGGAATATTTTCGCTTGCCCGGGCCTTGATCGCAAAATCCGCTACCCTTCGGCAAACATCGTCTCCTGACACGTGAGGCGGCATACCCAACAATTGAATAAGTTTGCCTAAACCCTGAGTTTCTGCATGCTCATGACGAGGTAACGAATAATTTTTAAATTGGTTGTCAGTCGCATTTTCAAAAGACCATGGATTGCCGGCTACGGACATAGCTCCCTCGCTCGTCGGGGTTTGTTTGGATTTTTCGCGGGGAATACCATCCTTCCAAAATTTCGCAAAACGCCGTCTTAACTCGTCCATTGTTCCAGACGTGTCTAATCCATATTTATTCATCTCAAACTTAAGTTCATCTTTAGTGAACGTCCTAATCCAACTAGTCCTAGGACCGTCCTCGGAGGGTGATTTCCGTGAAAATGACTGAGTGTCCAGTGGTAGGCTCAGTTCGACAGTCGAGGGTATTGTTGTCACTACTGTACTATCAGTCGCTGGTATTGGCCTAGAAACCGTCGTTTTCGGGATCGTACCTACGCTAGTAGTCATAACGGAACTAGTTGTTTCACCAGTTGAACTAGTTGTTACACCAGTTGTTACGCTAGTTTTGTCTGATTTTGTTCCTTTTTCTCCTTTGTTTCGCACCGGAGAAGCAACGTAAAATGTGCTACATAAGAGCCGCAACCAAAGTCTAAGAAATAATCCAAAGAGTCCCATTTTGAACAACAATTAAACGCAATTAAAGTGCAAGTTTTCGGGCGCCAGCCACAATGGCAGAAAATAAAGAGAGATAATATTAAAACTATCTTATTTCAGATAGCAAACTACCTTGTTCCAGGTAGTAATCAACAGTCAACGCTTAACGATGATTTCTTCGTGAAATTTTATAAGTCCCTGAGCCCTACACAATTTATTTAGTCCCTGTTCGGCAGCGCCATTTGTAAAGTCCCTGTTCGGGCGCCATTTGTAACGGTGCAATTCTCGGTGGTGTTATAATTGCACTCTACAGCCACGGAATCGCTCAATCGGGTTAAATGTCTAGGGTTCTAAATTGATGTAACAAATTACTATAATTTATTTGAGGGCTCAGACGCAAGGTCAAATGAACATATAGTTCTCAAAGCAAATCCTTAGATCATCACAGCCCTTGAATTTGGAAAAAGTAAATTTAGATTCCCCGGTGAAATTCTGATTAAAGTAATAAAAACTAAAATAAGCCACGCGGCAAAATGAAATAAACGAATTCTTCAACTAAAACGCAAGTAAGCCTATCAGGATTTCACCGTCAAGTTATCGCCAATTAATAAAATCGGGTTGCTATTTAATTAATTTAGATTACAAATACAATATTCAATTTAATCACTAAAAGTCCAAAGGGTTTTCCGGGAGCTGTTTCGCCCCGGGCCTAACGCTGATAAAATATAAGTTTTATTTAATTAACCAGTACTTTTTATTCCCAGGGTTAGTTCGCCCTGGGCCTACAATGGACTGATGTAAATCGATTCGAAATGAAATAAAATATTGACTCGCTCCGGTCAACCACGCGGTCTACCGGCTAACCAAGAACTCTTCAAGAGTACGTAAAACGCTATTAAAATCTATTCCTTGTACGAATTATTTACTTAAGTTAAATAAAAAGGAACATTAAATTAACCAGTCTAAATTATAAGGCACTACGCTGAAGTGTACAATTACTATAACCGTACCTGAGCAAGAACGCTGAATTTTCAATCGCCTCGTCGGACGCCCGACGTTTATTTTATTATATTAGCTATGAGGAGCAGCGGTAGAGATGCGGCGGGCTGTTCGCCAGGCCATCGACTGCACAGGCGTCTATTTCGGCGTGTTTTCCGTTGGTGGGAGAGCAAATTCTGACGAGGAGTGGGGGTAACGCCGACAGTGTTACCAACACCGCAAATACCACGCACGGTAATCGCGGACAATGCTGAAGACCGTATTTACGAATAAGAGAGACGGAGGCAAAATAAATTATACCGAAGGTTGTTATTATTAATAATGACTATTTAAAAGACTTAATTAGATCAATAACACACCAGTATAATTACGATACA
The DNA here is from genome assembly GCA_030545055.2 of Neoaliturus tenellus. Lineage (NCBI taxonomy): Eukaryota > Metazoa > Arthropoda > Insecta > Hemiptera > Cicadellidae > Neoaliturus > Neoaliturus tenellus. The sequence continues at coordinate 98,374,931 of CM061536.1, read as the reverse complement.
AATTTAATATGATGTTAAATCTTTAAGATATAAGCCTATTTAATTATTTAATTTCAAAAATGTTTATTACTTATAAAGAAAAAAATTAAATTATTAATTAATTTTAATTAAAACAGTCAATGGATTTTTTTACACATTTTAATATGAAAATTTAAAACTTGGTAGCCTATTTACCTGGTGGCTTATCCGTTAAGTACTTCTGCGATAACTCATTTAGCCGTCTAAGGAACTCGTCGATCTGACAACTCGCTTGCCTCCTCCTTTGTTGGAAGTGTTGAATCTTAAGCAGTTTGTGAGTTCTTCATTTAAACTTAGTTGTTCTTTTATGGTTGTTGTGTGAGAAAGAAAACATAGTTTCTTATTCAAGGTAAGTATTAGCAACTAATTTATCAATAACTAATATTTAGTGAACTCTTAAAGATTTAACATCATATTAAATTTGTATCGTAGTTATATTGGTATATTATTGATCTAATTAAGTCTTTTAAATAGTCATTATTAATAATAACAACCTTCGGTATAATTTCTTTTGCCTCCGTCTCTCTTATTCGTAAATACGGTCTTCAGCATTGTCCGTTATGACCGTGCATGGTATTTGCGGTGTTGGTAACACTGTTGGCGTTACCCCCACTCCTCGTCAGAATTTGCTCTCCCACCAACGGAAAACACGCCGAAATAGACGCCTGTATCGACTGCGGGGCCCGGTCTCTCGAGTCGAGACGACGGCTCCCCTCCCCACCACCGCCGCGCATGCGCGGCGCGGTCACCAAGTAAGAGCTCGGAACAGCTGATTCCAACCGGCGGTCAACGTCAGCTGATCCTCGGAGGCGCGCGAATTCAAACCGCCCGAACGCTCGCTTCAATACAGACCCTTACAAGTATATACATTTATTAATAGGCAAGCATGTTTATTTTATTCCTTTTTTTCTAAGCTTGTATGTATCTTAAGAGAAATCTATGCATACTGTTAGAAAGGTTCATCCTGTAGATGAACAGAATGCCATTATAATTCATATCAGCCCCCAGGGGTACGCCCTGCAGGCTTTCTAAGTTTCAATGTTAATCTTATGGAAGAAGGGTAATTTATTAAATAAATTAGAGTCTAAATAAGGTCAATTTTTGGTTGAATTTTGGCCAGTGGCTATCTCTTAGTACAAAAGTGTAAATTATAAGTTAAATTTGTTTTTATGTATAAAATTTTGTTATTGTTACTCCATATTCAGATGAATAGTTTGCGAGTGATACTGGAATTTTTTGAAAAAAAATTACTGGAAAAATACTGGAATTCCAAAGTCAGATATCAGTAGACACCCTGAAAAGTAACATAAGAAAAACAGCTACTTGTATAGGCCTATCGTACTTAAATGTGGGTTACTCTCACATAGCATAATATTAAACTTTCCTGGGCATAGGTTAGCTCTTCATATTAATGGAGATTAATTTAGGTTATGATAGTTAGATTCAAACAAATTAAAGCTAAAATTTGTATATGACGGTAATATTCAATCCGATACAATATCGATTGGATCAATCGACATATTATTTTCATTTGATAGTATCGTAGCCCAGTTATGAAACACTGCAATGTTTATTGCATAACACACTGTAATGAAAATGACCTTACATGATTATAAAAATATACTAATGAGAATTATATGATGTCACCCGATGTTGGATGAATACGACTCTTCCCCTCCATACATTCCAAAGAGGTTTGTTTGGCACAGTTTTGTCCCATTGCGACTTCCGATCCCAAACAAACTTATTATTATTTTTATATCTATCAATAAAACTTTTCTGAAAATCGTGCCGGATTGGGCGGATTGTAGGATGTTTTACTGGATTAGAGGAAGGAAGTCTACTGTACTAGTATGGTTGGGTCGGCTATCAAAAAGTGGTTCCGACCTTGAAGAGAGTCCCAGGAGGAAGCCCTGACAGTATACTTCGTATGTAATTTAAATGTGTTTTCGCTGTTGATGGCCATTAGATATTAATAGTTGTTCTCTTGCCGTTAGGTTTAGAGAACTTTCAAAATGACCATGGTGGAGCAGCCTTGCTACACTCTGATTAACTTCCCATCTGATGCCGAACCACCAAATGAGATGCAATTAAAAGCTGATCTTGGTAAGTATCGCCATCTAGAAAGCAGTTATGTACACCCAATACATTCAATTCTTAGAAAAATAATTTTTCAAAGTGTTGGGAAGCAAACCTATTCAATGTAAACTTTTTTATAATAGTTGGAATCGGAATTAAATTGGTAATAAAGTACTGTATATTTATAAACCCCAGATATTTATTACAAGACATTGAAGTAAAAAAATCATGTGATACTATATTGCATGGAGTGCATAGGCTAGCTGGGACAGGTATACATTTATACAATATTGTTAATTATTATTTCATTAGGCCTATATTATTTTCAATCAATTAAATTTACTGTTAGGAATTAGATAGGCCTAGACTAATTATTATTGTCCACTTGAGAATACAATTGACCCAGTTTTGGTTATGAACTTACTAGTGAAGTACCCAGGAATGTCATCAAAAAAAGCAGATAACAATTTTCAAATGATGTAAAATGAATCTTGTGAATTTGATTACACAAGGGATTTAATTATTGAGGATGAGAGTATGTTTAAGCCTTAGAAAGAAAGCTGTTTCCCTCCTTCAAAAAGGCCCCTCCTTGATTTTGATTATTTATAATCGTAATTTAATCCAATACCTATTGTGTTTTTTTCCAGAAAAAGGTGATATGAAAACCAAAATTGAAGCCTTGAAGAAAACAATCCATATGATAGCTAATGGAGAGAGATTACCTGGTCTTCTGATGATCATCATTCGGTTTGTTCTTCCCTTACAAGATCACACGATAAAAAAATTGCTGCTGATTTTCTGGGAAATAGTGCCAAAGACATCCCCTGATGGAAAGTTGTTGCAAGAAATGATCTTGGTTTGCGATGCTTATCGCAAGGTAATCTTCATTACTGGATTTTCACTAGCATAGATTATTGCTGATGCAGTATTTAAAGTTTCAACCTACTCTAAATGTGATAAATCTGTGTCCTATACAGGCCTATATATTTAGCTTAATATTTATAATTTAAACTTTTAAAGTTATTTCTAATCTTGAACATTATTTTGTATTAAAGTAATCTATAGGTTTAACTAAAGAATAGGGTTTTAAACACACATGGTTAATTGTCAAGATCCAATTTCCAATAGGTAAGGTTTTTCTTATTACAAGTCAACCTAGATTGTCTAAACACATGTTAGTCTGACCTCTTTGTGATATAAATTCAAAATTTAGCATTCACCTTTCAACACAACACAAACCTTCAAGCATTAGTAGTTTTTCCATTCGTATTAAAAAAAAATTCAAAGATACTTCAAATTAAAACTAAAACACAAAACTAGTTTCTTTAAAAATCACTTTCCTTGTAAGATCACCTCTTCTATGCATTTCTACAATCTCTTAGTTAAAAAAACAAAAAAAAAAAAACAAACACAATTTGAAATAAAAAAAAAAATTTAAGAAAATTTTGAATTTTGATGTTTGTAGTTAGAGTTTAAAAAGTGTTTTAGAAAAAAGTGGTTTAGAGTTAAAAAGTGTTTTTTTAAAAAAGAGTTTAAAAAGTGTGGAAGGCTCTCTCTTGTTAGTTTTGTTTCCTCAGGTTGGCATTGCAAAGCACGCCGGGTAACAGCTAGTTTACAATAAAATAAAACTCACTCCAATATCCCTCTCAACCCCCGCAATCCTCCTCCCTGCTTGGCCGGCTACCTCCGTCCGTAGGCCTACTGTCTGCTGCCTCCACTTATCTCGTTTCATAAAAAAAATCCTCCGCATTTTATGCTTGTTTGTCAAATACTGTAAATTCATTGAAAACCTAACAGAGAGATTACAATTATTTTGTTTAAAAGGACTAGCAAAAGCGGGTTTTTTTATTATTTTTGAATTTGTAATAGACAGTAATTTAAGCAGTATACTGAATTCTTGTTCATAACAACCCATTCATATCTGGAAATTTATGATTTGATGATATACACTACTAGTCCAAGACACTTATAGGGTATCTCACCTGATAAACCTGAAAAATCTTGAGAAGCATAATTTTCTGTGATTCTGATTATCTGTTCGAGCACTCCTTAGGCTCATGCTGCAGAGGCCCAGTACACACGAGCATCTTGTGTCTACATCAACACACCTATCATATTGCAGTAGCGTTTGAGCAGTGCATGTACGCAAATGGAGCCGTACACATGTAAACCCTTGTGTGTACCCAACCCGCCGCCGCGCGCACACAGCATATTTTGACGCTCGTGTGCACCAAGCTTACATGTGTTGTGCCGTGTTTCGCTGGCCTTACAAATTTCCTTTTGCAATTGCATTTCTTGTTATAATTTTATAACTAAAACCACAAGCAAATTCAACTTTTTGATAAATTTTTTAATTTTTTTGTAGTTCCCTAAAAAAAAAAGGAAGAAAAAGGAATTTTTGTAGTTTGCATATCATTACATTTAAAGCATGTGAGCCTTGGGCCCGGGTCCCGGGAATATTCTCCCCTAACCCCCCTCCGGTCGGGCCTGCCCCCTTCCGCAAGCACTCCCCTACTCCTTACTATGCACTATTCCTCCATCACTCACCCTCCAGTAAAGAGCATAGCTTATTGGCAGACGGTATAACGAATTTTTATTTCTTGCTAGATATAAATCTGGATTATTGACGATCCGGATTTTTGAAGTCCAAATTATCGACGTTTAACTGTAATAAGCTTTTTATACTCGCCCTTAAGTTGAGACCTTTGCTGTGTGCAGGATTTGCAGCACCCCAACGAGTTCCTGCGGGGCTCAACACTGCGTTTCCTCTGCAAGTTGAAGGAGCCGGAGCTACTGGAACCTCTGATGCCGGCGATCCGCGCGTGTCTCGAGCACCGCCACTCCTACGTGCGTCGCAACGCTGTGCTTGCCATCTTCACCATCTACAAGTCAGTTGGCTCTGATGATAATTTATGAAAAAATCTGGGTTTCACTAGGCTCCAAATTATGCCCCAGATAATTTATCAACAACTTAATCATTAACAATTTATCAACTGGTTAATGCATTGTTGTAAATGAAAAATTCTAAAACAGCTTTTCCATTCTCTGCTTGAAAATTAAAAGGCTAGGAAATCTAGCTGTTAAAATAAAATAGCAATAATAAATAAAAAAATAATAATAATAAAATAAATATAGTGTCACTTGGTAAGAAAAACTTTGAAAAAATTGAGTAGTTTTTCTTACCAAGTGACACTACAATTAATTATGTGAAATATATAGTGTCTGCCATCACTGCGTATTCCGGCATACACCCAGCCAACCCTTTGCATTCACCCAAGGGGCATATGGTATGTTTTATAATTCCTAGTTTTGATAAAATCAATTGGGTTTTTAAAATTTTTGTTTTTGTCAATGGATTTAATTTTTTTTTTTTTTTTTAATTTAAGTCAAACATCATACTCATAGAAGTATGTGGAAGAGGATTATCAGTACATCCGGGAGACTGGAGGTGCTAAAACGATGATGATGATGTAACTCAGACAAAAAGGCTTACTGTAGCTCCCCTTTGATTCATATTCTGCTGGAGGGTGATATCCGTTGGCCTCAATGTAGCCTTGCTTAGGAATTTCAACCTTCTCTGGACTTCTAAGCATAACAAACATAGGTGTTTGGTAGATTCTGCTTATGTTGCACACAATCTGTTAAGATTGGATTGATTAAATTAGATTGTTTTGAGATATTTATTCTGTGGCCCTTTGCCAGTCAGCATCTCTATCAAT
>CM061536.1:98231133-98369092 GCA_030545055.2 Neoaliturus tenellus | reverse complement strand
AAGTAGAAGGAAACAGCCGCTCCTGGCGCAGGTCAAGGTCAGCGGTTGTAATTGGCAGGTGTGTGTTGTTGATTTGGGGGTTTTTTGGGGGGTTTGGGGAGGGGTTGGTAAGTGTGTCAAGGTCATCTGGAGGGGGTTTTAAAAAAGGTGGGGAGTGTGGGGACGAGTGGGGCGGGCGGGAGGGGATGGGGGGGTGTGGGGCTGTGGGAATTAATAATTTATTTTAGGAAAGCCAAGTAGAAGTTTTATTTGAAGTGGTGTCGAAGCGATGTTTGGCGGTGACGGTCTGGTAAATGCCGATGGTGATGGCAATGAGCAGATAGAGGCATACCAACCACAGTACGCATTTGAAGAGCTTTAACAGCCGGATCATTTCTTCCTGATTCTGTGCTTCCAATTGTATTCTGTTAATTTCGAGTTTTAATTTATCGTCTTCCAATTGTGATGTGATTGAAAAGCCGTCCATCATGTTTGTGTACAGGTTAGAGAGGAGCGGTGTAGATGGTGTAAAAGTAGGCGATGGAATGAGGAGAGCAAATAAGGGGAGGATATATATATATTTAATGTAAAGTGGTGGGGAATTGAAAAAGAATATTTGTGTAGGACTAGCTTTCATCATCTGGTGTCGAATCGTGGGCGGATGAAGGACTGTTGTTTGGCATTTCTAATTCTTCAACATTATCGCTTTCCATCCTTTCACACTCTGGACAATTGTAGGTAATTTCAACAGTAATAGTAACCGTGTTGTTTGGTGTGTTTACAACATCGGTTAAAGTTTGAAAAATATCCTGTAAATCTTGTTGCGATGTTACTGCAAAAGTAGTAGTATTTTTTGCTAATCGAGGCTGGCTCATCGTTCGGCGGTAGGCAAACAAATGGTGAGCGACGGTAAGGCGGTCGCTTATATGGAAACGGGGAATAGTGGTGGGGGGAAGAAAAGAAGTGGGGGTAATCCAAAACGAGAAGCGAGAGAACTTCGGTTACCGCAGTTCGCCGCGAAACGCCGTTCGGGTAGGTTGTGGGAAGTGTATATAGAAATAAAATAATAATAGCATTAATATAGAATAGAAATACCAATTACTTTTGTAAACTAAATACTAAGTTTATTTATAATTTGAATTTGATTGTCTTGTTCCTCGCTGTTTAATTCAATAATTGTAATACCATAAGTTGGTTCTTCTTCTTCCCCTGCACTGTTGGAAGATGATGATGATGATGATGAAAATATTCTGGTAGGATCCACATATTTTACTTTGATGTTGATCCATTTCAAAGGATACCTATCCATAAGTGTGAGTAAGTTGTGAAATAGAGTTTCCATCTCATCTCTTTCGGTAATTAAATGTTCAAAAGAAATGAATCTGTCACCCATGTTGGTGTTAGTCCAAGCAATGTAGTGTAAATGAGAAGCATGTTAAAGGGTATGTAGAATATATATTGTAAATCTCAAGGTCAACCAAATGAAATTTTAAAAAAAAGCTGCAGTCAGTGACTACAGCTATACATCTGAAGCTTGAATAGGATCAGAAGACCAATCTGATCTATATTTGCACAAATGTTTGATGCATGTACAAAAGTCGTCTTTATAATATGCATCACACTTTCGGCAATTAAAAAGTCTTTCTGGGTGAAATTTGAAACATCTCTGGGGACAGCAAGTGTGGAAGTATCTTGATTTATAAATTTTGAAGGTTTGCAATTCTGGTGGTGGTAGTTGTTTTGTTTTGCATTTGCAGTAACAGGATCCGAAGAATTCACATTTTCTACAAGCTAATCCGTCTACCATCCATCTTCCTATATCGGTACATTTTTGTTCACAACAGTAGCGTGGTTTGTAGTCTTCTTTTTTCTTTTCCATGTTGACGGTTCTAAGTGGAGTTGGGAAATGAAGGTGTATAGTATAGAATAGAGAGTTTTATTAAAAGAAAAAAGTGGTGGGGGTAATTTCAAGGTCAACCAAATGGAGTTTTAAAAAAGAATGGGGTACAAATATTAAAAAGTTGCACACTTAAGATATAGGTTCGTCTTTTTTTTCTTCTTTCTCTTTTTTAATATTTACTTCATGTTCTTGTTTTTTTGCTCTAGCCATTGCGACGAGATCTTCAGTGGATAGTGGATGTACTTCTGGAAATTTTAGAATTAACTTTGGTTGGAAGCCTTCTTTAGTTAATACATCAAGATCGGAGCTCATCTCTTCTACCGTTTGATAGTCCTTTCCAAATATTTTACCATTAAATTCAATCATCATTCGGTACAGCATAGTAGTTGTAGTTGTTATCGCTGCGGTTGTCAAAAAGCAAATGATGATTTAGTCTGGGTTGAATAGCCTTTTTATAGCGAAGCCTCAAGTTGATGGAGTATTGTTATTGTAATTCAACATTAGTAGTATTTGTGGAATTTAACATTATTTTGAGTAGAAGGGCTAGATGTTGTTGCCGTTTGTGTAGAAAAGTACACTTCATCATCGCAGTAGTTTTGTTTTGAAAACATCTTCTTATTTGTAACGTAAACATCGGCATTTAAGTGATAACCGCCTGCAAGAAGTACTCGCAATTCATTAGTGAAATTGTCGAGTTGTTCAAAAGTTGTGATGGTGGAGGTATCGTATGATGCGCATTTGATTTTGAGAGACATGTTGTTGTTTAAATAATTGGACAACCAAGGGAGATGTGTACAGCACGGAAGTCAATTGTAGACTGAGGAAATCCCCTTGAAAATTACTCCATTTATATAGTTTTTGTAACTAGGTCAAGGTCATCTAAAATTATTTTTTTAAAAAGCAATATATCACCATGTGCAAAGACACATAGTGATATATTGCTTTTTATTTTTTTTTTATTTTTTCATCTTTATTTATTTTCAAAATAATTCACAAAGGTGTACAAAAGTATTACAAAAAATAAATTAGTTGTTGGCAGTAGGCATGACGTGAAGTGTAAGTTCCGTTGAATTGCTTCCGCTTGGACCGTGGGATGCCAAGTACAGAGAGCCGGGGTGGATAAGGCGTAGATCTTCGTTTTGCAGGAGGTGCACGAAGCGCTTAGGAAGAAATGTTTGAAATTTTGGTTCATCACCGGGCGTGTAGGGCGCTTCACTCAGTGTAACGTTGATGGCGTCCCCAACACTAGTTTCCATCTTCTTAATGGTGTGGATAACATAATGTTTTTCTTCTTTTAATTCTGAACATCTTTTAGTCGGTAAGACGGTAGATTTTGAATGTTTGTTAAATTGATCGACAAGAGATTGTAAAAATGTTTGTGACGTCATCTTTACTTTTTCTTCTTCTTATTTATTGTTAATATTATTCTTAGTCTTGCGAATCTGTGTGGGAGGTGTTGACTGTTCGGAGGCTAGAGTAATACTCATGCTGGGTCATGGTTGCGTTGTCGCTTTTATATCCTTCCCACCCCCCACCATTCTGTTGTAGATATGCATTCAAACGATAAGCGTTCTTTAAAGCGCATTGGGACTGCCGATGTTTAAAGTTTTTGGTAGAGATACAAATGTTGGCAAAGTGACACTGAAAATCTCTATCCACTTGCACATTTATCACTTCATGGTTTGTAAATGCTTGTATCCAAGCGGTTTTCTCCAATCCCTTTGTGTAGATAATTTTAAATTCCTTACAGTAATGATTCATAATGTGCGGCACCATACTGTAGTGGATAAAACCTTCATCCCATCTCAGGTTGTGAAAATGTTTCATCAACCATTTGTTTGTCACTCTTGCTTTAGTAGTTAATCTGTTGAACGGTATAGGAGGTTGGAATAAATAGTGATAAACGACAGATGTGTTCATGTCTAGAATAACTAACTCTTTAATGATAAAATGTCCGTCGTTACCGCGAAACGCTTGAAATTCAATTATACCTCGTTTTACCTCCATTATTTGGTATTGGTTTGAAAATGAAACTTGTTTATTCATGACAAAGGTCGGTATGGGACTGTTTGTAAAATTATGGAGGGCGTCTTTTTATACTGCGGGTTGGTTGCTGCAAGATGCTTCTTCATTCATTTCTTGTGCTTCTTCATCTATACCGAAGTTAGTCTGATAGTTGTGCAACTGTCTCCACATATCAACTTCGTGAGGTATTCTATTGAAAATGGAAGTATCTACGGGACCGTATAGGATTGGTACATATGGTTGTCTATCCAATGTATCGGTTAAATATTCTTTTATGATTGCGCTTGAAAATATTAGTTGTTTTAGATATCTTGTGATAGGACCTGTAGCACAGCTGAGGGTGTAGAATTCATCTTTTGTAAGGTGTATTTTTATGTCATGTTTAGTTAAATCTCTAAAACGAACAATTTGTCCTCCCCGATGTTTTACTATATCGATTTCAATATTTGATTCTAGCAAACTTAATTTCGTTCTTCTTCCATATGTATTGTTACTTAAATAACATTCTAAAAGATGTATATGCTTCATAAACGATTCCCAGGAAATTTCAGAGAAAAACACCATTTTAGATCCATGATTCAAAATAATAGTTGGTGAATACTCCAATGATTTTATTACTCCGGCAGATACGCTTTTTGTCATACATGATGAGATGGGATAGTAGATTCTAAGAAATACCTCTGTTAAAATATTGGTGGAAATAATGTCATCGACTTTTCTTTTTTTAATTCCTTTTTCAACTTCCTCTTCTCTTTTCTTATGTTTAAACTTGAGGAACTCATCCATTTCTTGTTCAATTTGTTTTTCTATATCGGAACTGTTGTCGGCTATAAGCGGTGTAGTTTCTTCTTCGTTAGTATTTGCATTAAGTGAACTCATTTTGCTAACGATGTTTCCCATAGGATGGTCAAACAAATAATGAAATTTCTACTTCGTTTTCCTCCTTTTATAACAATCGCCCCCACCTAAAAACCGTTTTTTATAACACATTTTTAACTATTCCAGTTAGTGGAGTGTACGTTACTATTTTGTCATGTAAAATGAGACAATATGCCGAAGTACCTTCTGGTATTTTATCTTCAAATTCCATTTCAATTTTTATATCCACACTTGACGATTTTACTGATTCATTTTGCTTTGAGCAATCGATAACGATTATTGGGGCTTTTGAATAATACTGTTCAGGTGATAACAGTGGTGTATTAGTTTTTCCATAATATGACGATTGAAATCTTGCATACATATCATATAAGATGGAATAACGCTTTTTGCTAAACATGACATTTAAATTGTCATAAGGAAAGAATTGAGAGTTTAGAAACACTTTGCAATTCTTTATATTGCAATGGTCAAATTGACCTGCGTGTGCGGTTATAACATCTTTTCGATTGGTTTGAAAACCTAGTATTATGTACCTTGCTCGTTCCAAATAAGTAGATGTTTTAACAGTCCATGTTTGTCGTTCTGTTTGAGGTAATATGGGGTATTCATGGAATTCCCAACTTCTAAAAGGCATTACAATATCACGGTCAGATTTTAACTTTCTTAACAATACGATTCTATGTTCATCGGCTAATCTTACATGAGGTACTCTCCACACGATTTTATTTAATTGTAGCTGCCATTCTAGTTTACTTTCTTCAGTGCCACTTGCTGCTAATATCAAGTCCTTGTTAGTTGAAGATCTGAGTAATACCAATTCTTGTTTGACATTTATTATTATTCTCTTGTAATCTTCAGCGAATCCCAAAAGCAATCGTAAAGGTATGTGAAAATCAAAATGACCATTGGAATTTGGTGTTATGCTGTCTTTATCGGGGGTAACCCATCCGGCGGTGACTATTGAATTCTTTTCATGGGGTGTTAATGATGTTAATCCTTTTAGTGTTGTTGTTATACCAACCTTTTTTGTTGAATCAACTGTCACTCCTGATATTTCATATCTTATTTCGTCAAAAAGATATGCCATTGGGTTATTTATAAAAGGAACAGATGAACCGGTTTTTCCATCCAATTTTAATACTTGTCCCTCAATATATAAATAACTCTCACAGGGTAATGTGTAAATATCTTGTTGTTGAATGGGAATCCTTATTTCATCATTATTGTTTAATTTTGATGAAGTGTAAGGGTTGTGTGTGTGATATTCCTTCTCCCATAGGGTTTCGTCGAACGTCGGTCCTTGAGATATATCCAGAATGTCCATCGTAATTTAGTTTTAACCCAATTTTTTGTAGGAAATGTATGTTGTCCGGTGTTAACTCGTCCAATGTTGAAGAGCTACTGAGCTCCCGGCTTTTCCGTTGTGGTTTAAATGTTAATCCCATGTTATACTTAAGTTACCGCTTTTATGTGTAACCGTATTGTAATTGTTTCTTTTCTAAAGTCAACACTATTACCGTCCTGATCTGATATGTTCAGTACGATGTCTGAAATAAAACTGGTGTTTAATGGTAGGTATATAAGGTTTTGTGGCTTCTCAACTATTTTAAAACCAGGAGCAACTGTTGGATAAAATGTATGTAAAATATGTTGGTTTACCCCATCTCTATACGATCCGTGTATAATATTGCATGTTATATCAATACTATTAACCTTTAATATTGTTACTGTGGTATCACCGGTATGAGTAGTTCCGGGATCTAAGATTTTTCTTTTCTTATCTGAAAATCCGAGTAAACTACCGATTGAATTTTCTAAACTTAAATCTATATAATATTTTGAGGTAATTTCCGCTTTTAAAGTATTGTTGTTTCCTTTTATACAGATATTTTCTTCTCCTAGCTGCTTCTGTAATAGCTGGTTTATATCATCTATTTCATATGCTCCCGTAGACAAGGTTATTATTTTTAATTCTGAATAATTTCCTTTTTCATCTTTACTTTCATAATAATGTAGTAAATTGTTTTTACCCTCTGTAATGTTGGGAATCGAATTGTACGTAGTGAAATCTAATAATGCCGCTTCCCATAATCTATCTTTAGATAGACGCAATGCTGGGAAAAGAGTACTTTTTAATGTAGATGAATTTCCGCTCAGTGACACTGTGTACGATGACATCTTAAAGCTGACTGACACTTTTTGCTAAAAACTCCAAACATAAATGTCCGCATATTTCTGTATTGTTAGGTTGTTCTCTTTTATAATTGTAAAATATATTCTTAGAGTTTCTAAAATAGTGTTGAAGTTCTTTAGGTGGTGGTAGATTGCCAAAACTGTCAAAATAATAAACGCTTTGTCCGAGTTTTTTATAGCATACCCAATGAGTTCCTGGACCATAGGAGGAATCTAAATTTACTATTCCAGTTTCATTTTTCCATATGTTTTTTGGTAATGCGTCTTTCATAAAAACTCCCCTAAAAAATGGTATCTTCAAACATTTTACATAATTTGATAATTGATGATTTGTTAAGGCTTTATTTGGAATTATCAATTGATTTTTCTTATTTAGTACACACGGTACGGTCTTAGGTATAGACCTGCTCCGTTTTTTACCATTGACCAAACGGAAGTCTTCTTTGTCTTTGTTTTACGAGTTCTACGACGTCTCTTTTTAATGTTTCCACCTCTTTTAGGAGCTCTTTTCTTTGCAGGTCTTCCTCTTCGACGTTTTCCGCCACCAAATTTTGTTTTCGCCTTCATAGCTGTAGTTACTGCCCAAGCGGCTGCTTTTTCTGCAATACTTGCGTCACTTGATTTAACTCTTTGCCAAGCTTTTTCCGCTAGCACTCTATCTGCTATTGATCTATTTGTTGAATCAGCAAACTTGGAATACGCTATATCGTGTTCTTTGCAAGCTTGATCCAATTTATTAATTCCTGGATCCCCTCTTGCTAAACGTTTTGCCAATTTAGTTCCGGGTCCGCAATATTGATAACCTCCTGGCAGATGAAATTCGTATGGTAGAGCGTCTATTGCCCGATTTACAACAGCACCAACAGGAATTCGTTTGAGAAGGGATAACGCAGCTGATGTTATACCAAGTCCTTTCTTGCCGCTGACTTGACGACGACTGAGCGGTGCGATCTTCATTATGTTGTTTTATATATAACCGGTGTGTTTACTCAACGAGATGCTTTATATAAATGAATAACTTATGCACAATTTTTATATTTAAATAATTAATTATTCAAATTAATTATATACTGATTTATGATTCTATTTTTAATCCAAGCTTCTCGTTCATCGGGTTGAATTATCACATGACTTGTTGTACTAGCTATATGATTGTGGGTATCAATAAGTAAATTGCCCACTATTCTTATTAAACAATCTAAAGTTACAGCATCTTTCGGATGTTGAGGATCGTGTAACTGCATAATACGTTTATCATTACACGTGTAAGCGGTTGAATCATTTTTTGATGTTGTTATAACTTGTCCAATAGTAGCAGCATCATTAAAATCTTCACCTGGTGAAATATTAATTATTTTCTTCATTTTAGCATCAAATTTGGTTCCATTGCGTTTATCCCAAGTTATTGTTTGTTTCACTGTAACACAATCATTTTCTTCATAACCAGGCATTATATTTTTTATTCTTCTATTATGACCTTCATATGTGCCTAATAAAGGACCGCCCGCAATTAATGTTTGTGCCATTAAAGGTACATCCGAACTTTTTTGACCAAATCTTCCATTTGTTATTCTTTTACCTCCCGCATCCCATTTATCATTACTTCCTTGCATTAAATCAAATTTTTCATTTCCATGTATAAATGTATTTCCTCGCCTTAGCACACAGCATCTTCATGTTTTACAAAATTTGATGTTTCCTTTTTTAATTCTTTAGATAATTGTTCCATAGTAACAGCGTCTTTTGGTTGAGAACCAAATTTTACATTTGACAATGCTTTTCCATGACAATCTATTTCATCAGCATCTTGTAAAATACAGTTGTCCTTGATGTATTTCAGGTTTACAGCATCACCGTCTTCCTTTGGGTATCCAATGTCATTTATAATAAACTTATAAAAAGAAAATCCTCGTTGAGTCTTTTCCGGTATTATAGAATGTAAATATTCTTTATTAACTGAATCTTTATCATTTTTTGGATTTGCCACATTGGTTATCCTATGATTTCCAGCATCATATGTTTGTCCATCTTTTAAATTGTTACCCCACTGCAATTTTAAAGTGTTTGAAAGTTCAGATGATAAATACTCTTTAGTAATTGCATCAGAACTGTCAGTTGGTTTACCAACATTAATTATTCTATGTGATTTAACATCGTAAGTATCCTTAAGTAATTTTAATGATGTTGAAGTAGCTTCTTTTACCGTCTTTAAATTTGCTCCATCAGTATCTTCTTCTGGATCTTTAACTAGTTTTAAACGTTTATTACTTATGTTATAGTCACCTTCAGGTGTTTGCAGCAGTCCACTTCTTTTTCTGTCTTCTCCAACTTGCACTCCTAACGCGGAGTACCGTCCAAACTTGTCGACGCTCATGTTAAAAATGATACATTATATGCTTGCCATTCTTTTATATCTGCGGACAATTATACGACGACACCTCGACTTCTGAGTTCATCAACTAGAGCTACCCATTCATTATTTAAACCTGTATGACCAGCTTCCATAGCTTCATGTATTAGTCTCATTCTGTCAACTAATTTATTAATGTCTTTGTAATAAATTACATTGGTATTGTACAGATTTTTCATTAGTCCTTTGCCAGATGTTGAAGTATCTCCTTTAATCTTTTTACTATGTTGTTCAAGAAGTGATAAATCCATAAGTGATAAAGATTTTCTTTTTAGCGGTTGTTTTACTGCTGGTGCGGTACGTAATGTTGGTAGTTTTCGTGGGGGAAACAACTTTTTTATAACAATGTTATATTTTGTTGCGCGTGAACGATTAATTATTGCATCCTTTGAGTAATTCCTTTTATGTGCATTAGTATTTTGTAAAATTTCCTTAAAAGTATTTAAATCTTTGGTCGAATATCTCAATGGTATGTTTTTAAAAATTAATTCATATAATCCTTTTGTTCCCTTATATTTATGCTCACCAATAATGATATAATCGTCTTCAGTTATTTTAAGTTTTGAATCACCTATTTTCAATTCATTCCCATCAATTCTTGCTCCGTATACGTGTGATTTACTTAAATTAGGGTTTGATTTTATATCATGTAGCATTTTCAATATATATTTTCTTCCCAGAGGTCCGTGTTGTAATATATCGCTACTCAATTGTGTTAAATTTGGAATAGATTGTTCTGCTTCAGGTATTGGCTGTTCTTCTTCCTTTTCAACAATAGGTTCTTCTTCTTTTGTTTCTTCTTGGTCACTAGCGCTTGTATATGAATCATCATTGTCTTCCTTTTTTAATGCTTGTACTTCTTGTTTAGAAACTGGTAGTAAAACATCTCCTTCGTAACGAGGTTTACTAATGGTTTCTGATATTTGTTTTAAAGGTTCTGTAATAGGTTTAAATGTAGTCTCTAAAAATTCTTCTCTTTCGCTTATTACCCATCCTTAATGCACGGTTTTTAATCCTAATAGAATCACTGAGTGATTTTATTTCTTTCAATAGTTTTTCTTGATTTACCATGTTTACACTATGAAGTCTCATTCATTACTAGACACACCGCTATTCATTTAATAGATTAATACAAATTTATCTAACCCTATTCGATACCTTCCATCTTTTATAGCTTCATCTTTCATAATAACAAGAAATCCATACTTTTCAGCCCATGCTTTGCCGCACATCTCTTTAAATTTATCAAATGTCATGTCGGCATTCACATGATCGTTATATATATGTTTCAAATTTGTTTCATCCTGCTTGAATATTATCAACAAATTTGCATTATCTCTTATAAGTTGTTTTGGAATTTTACTATAGGTTTGACCAATGTAAATACTGTCAATATTATGATGTCTCCCCATTGCGAAATAACTTCTTATTGTATCATGATTCTCACATGACACATCGTCAAATATAAATATAGAAAATGGTTTAGCTTCACTTGGTTGCATAATAGTTTCACTAGCATTAAACTTGTAGAAATTTACTTCTGGCACACTTGCTAATACCTTATCTAACAACTGGTATTTAGGTTGTTGCAAAGATTTTGAGAAAATGTATATGTTATTAAAACGTAGCCCTTTTGGATTAGTTATAAGGTTAAAAACAACATTTGTTTTTCCACAATTAGAAGGGCCAGTTATTAAACATCTTATAGAGTTTGGTAGTAATTCACCATGTTTACCATGGTTTAAATTGTTATTATCCACTGTCAATTCATCTATATTATTAATATTAAATCGTTCTTTTTGCTGTACAATATCCATCTTGTTTAAAGGTTAAACACATAATGAGTTATTAAAGTATTACACCAAGTCTTTTGTAGGAATCCAAGAATCTTCACTCCTATCAAATCCCAACCAACGGACTTTAACTTTATCCTTTTTTCTTTGTAAAATTTTTTCAACAAGATATACATCACCTACTGTCGATTTTAATAATTCATGACCATAGAATCCGCCTTGAAGTAGTTCACCTTTGTTATCCTTTAAAATGTAGGTTTCTGGTATTGTCGGCTGCACTTTGTAGATTGTAAATATTTCGTTAGTCCAATTTGGTAAATATCTTTTACTAAAAACTCCTTTATATTTACTTATACGTACTTTGTCGTTAATTTTAAACTTTTTAGGTCTTAATTTTTCAATTTTAGGAGAAGTATTTTTCTTAATACGCTCCAAAACAAGCTTAGCATTATTGATATTTACTTCAATAGGTTTCATACCGATAGTGCGATGAAACTTGTTATTGTATTCTTTTATAAGTTTCGGTAATATATCGTACCACACGTACGATCCTCGTTTAGAAAATGTTTTATACATTGCTCCTTTTAATGTTCTATTGAATCGTTCAATTATGGAAGCTTTTACTTCCGAATTTGTAGAATAATGATTTATGTTATATTTTTTCATTAATGCTGTAAATTCTTTGTTAAATATTCTTTTCCATCATCAGTTTGTAAATGTTTTATGACAAATTTATTTTTCTTTATAGCTGCTTCCATAGCTTTTGTTACACTTTTCCCAGTCTTATCCTTGAGTGGTATAGCGTCAGCAAGCTTACTAAAACAATCTATAATTGCCAATATATATTTAAATCCCTTATTTAATTTACTATGCGGTATCATCTCAATGAGATCGGCTTGGTAAAGATCGTTCCTTCCTTTAATAATTGTATTTCTTCTTGGAAACTTTCTTCTTGCCGGCTTATGAAGTTCGTTTACAATTTTATCCTTTAATCCTTCCATCTTCAGATGTTGTTTGTACACCGCTTGAGAAAATACTAATTCTCAAAATGGCTTATCACCTTTTATATTATTAACAAATATGGGTCAAGGCCATATTATATTTGTGTAAAAAAGAGGGAACATGGCATTGAACTTGCCATGCTCCCTTTTTTTTACGGAAAGGAAAAGGAAACAGGTGAAAGGACGAAGAATAGGTTTTATTGGTCGATAGGAGTTAAAGAATAATGTCCAAAAGGTAGAGTGTGTATATTGTCTTCCCGGATATGTCTCTTGTCATCCTTGTAGCTGAGTCCCCACTTAGTTTGCTTGACACTGTAGACTTGATGATTAAAGCTTCTTATTGTATTAAAAGTTGCAGTTGTTTCCATGCTTTCAAATAAACATCTTTTAAAATGTTCAAACTGTACATTCTTCTTTAAATATGATGTTTTTATACCTTTTGCCTTCTTTACAACTTGATGTTCTTCTTTTTTCACTAATGTACAATTGAAAAGAGTACAGTTTGGACATTAATGCCACAATTTCTTCCATAGGTGCACCATTTGTTTCATCTTTGAATTTTCCTAAAACCTTCTTGTTTATTCCATTGTCGTAATTGGGGTGATGTTGTGGGTAGTCAGAAAAATCAAAGTCATTTTTATAAACAAATGTGCGTAAATCTTTATACATATCATTGGTTATAATCCAATAGATGAATGCATCGGTATCCATGTATGCTATTCCAATATTATCTCTACCATAAAATTTCACCATTTTATTATAATGAAAATCATACATGTGAGTTTTTGATATGTCTAAAATGGACATTCCAACATATATGGGTCGATCCATCTTAATTGAAATTTTATTCATAGAAACGGCTACAAGGTTTTCATTAATAATTATAGAAGATGCAAAGTTTGGTTTTTGCACCAATTTCTGTAATTTTGTTGGATCAACAACCAATCTTAAGTCTTTGTGATTTCTTTTGTTTTCTAATGTTTTACCGAATATCGCATTGTTCATTAATTTAAAGAAATCTTTTTGAAAATTGGATGTTGCTGCAGTTCTTCTTCTTGTGTTGTTATCTATATAAGATTTTAACCAACAGGATTGTGAAAATTGCAGTACTTTATTAATTTTCGTAATTTTTAATCCCATCTCTAGCGCTTGCTGTACTGTCCAATAATGAGCTACATACCTAGTCTTATTGTTAAGTGTCATCATCAATTTTGGCCATCTACCAGTGGGAGATATTTCTGTTTTTGCTAATAGTGGTAGATCATAATGATGGTCGTGGAGATGTTCTGGGTATTCAAAATCAAAGTCAAAAATGTAGCCAATATCCCCATATTTAGGGATATCAGCGATGTTATTGATTGAATTTGGATCAACCCATTTAAAATTGTCATATGGAAGAGGGTTTGACATGGCCCATCCGTACAGATTATTTGCATCAAAATAACCTATAAATGTGCTAGGTTGTGATGCGTCGTAATTTGGAAGATATTTATTGTTTGCTTTTACATATCTAGTTACACTTTGGGTTAATCCTCCTCGAATACCGGATTCAATCATCAACACCATGTCTATGTCAGTTAATAGTTGAAGTTTGCATTTTGTTTCTTTTAACATAGCCTGCCATGCCAATCCGGGAGCTGTGTACGAATGAAGTGGGTCTAATCCATATGCTGTAAAACAGGTGTTTCTAAATTCTTCCATTATGTCGCAGAGTAAAGTCACATCTAATTTAACATAAAAATCTGAATATTCACCTAAGGTTCTTATTTCTAATTCATTCCATACTCTACAAGCGTGTTGATAATCCTCTTCACTGATGTCCTCTTCATGTAATTTATTCTTAAAAGCTTCTTTAGGTGGAAGTGACGTTTCTTCAAATTTTTCCAAATTGTCAATGTAATCATAAGGAAAAACGCCTTTACGAAGAACTAAATCTAATTTATCATTGTTTACAATTTTCTTTGTTTCTATTAAATCTTCTTTTCTAAGATTTTCAGAAAGTTTTGATAAGCTGCACGGCATAAACCGGTACGAATCTACAAATTGCAACTTCATATTTCCAATTTTTTTACTAAAAGTTATAAACTTTTCAGTTGTTTCTGCAAGAACATCAATTGCACCATCATCTCTCCCCAATTCTGGTATTATAAAATGACCATCATAACCGCTAAGGTTATGCAATATTACAGGAATTTTCTGGTAATCTTATAGTTTATGTTGCATGCATTACATGCTGCACCCCTATAATATCCTGTAAGATGATCGTGATCTTTAACTTTATAGTTATTTAAAGTAAATTCATTTTTACATAGAAAACAGTAAGTAGCATTTTCATGTTGAATTTCCTCTTCTTCCTCCATTGGTATCATTGGTACTATATTATTATACAAATTTTCAACATGGCCAGCTATTTCATATAGATGATTTAAAAATGTTCTGGCAACATCTTCACCACGATACACCACGGGTTTTGATGACAATCCATATGCATTCAAATGTTCTTCAACCAATGTGGATTTAACCAATAAACAAAAACTGTTAGGCTTGTGCATTTGATATTTTATACTCTTCCTTGCTTCAATGTTTTCATCTTCAATTGGAACAAGTGTTGATTCAAAATCGGCATATATTACTATAGGAATGCGATACTGATGGAAAACTTTTTCAAACTGTAAATATGATTTATTTAATGGTGGTAGAATAATCTTAGCTTCAAAATTTTCATTACACAGTTGTTTGTGCTCCAGTAACCAATTTTGTTCTCCATTTCTAGGTTCTTTAAAACAAAAACATCTTTTACAAATTATTTTTTTTATGTTTACTTCTTGATAATTGTTTATTGACAAGTTTTTCAAATGATTTTATCCATACATAGTGTGATACTTCATCCTTTGTAATTAATAACAAATCCGTATGGTCTGCAAGTTCGTTTTTTTACCACTTTCAAAGGATACACCTTGTTAGAGCTGTCCAAACCAAATACATTTACAGATATTCCAGGGTTTTGTTTTTCAAATTTAGAAATATCCTTCAAGGCTACCGGATAAGACACACCTTGAAAGTTATATCTGTATCTATAGTTCTCATATTCTTCGCTGGGTCTTTGTGCATCGCGTGATATGAATTTTGATGTCATTGCATACCGGAAACATTCCGTATCATGATTTTGAACATTCACACATGATTTTGTATCTTGAATCCTTTTTGGAAGAGCTATATAACTGCTCCCCATTACCCCATACCCATGCTTGTGAACTCTAATATCCATACTTACTACACTAACTAAACTCCAACCTGATCCTCGTCCTTCATGTTCTTGGATTTTATTGATGATCTCATCAAAACATTCTTCTACTATTGAATTAATATCTGAACTACTCATGATGGTTCTGTTTTTAGTTATAAATCCTCTTGGTGACAATTCTTCTTCAACGTTTATAAACATAGCATCCAATAACAAGCCGAATTTAATAAAATTTAATCGTTTTAATTCTTCTTTTAAAAGTTTAACTACAATGGTTTTTGCTTCGGCAAGAAATTTGTCTAATTCTAAATTTTCATTTTGGATTTTGTGATGTGTTACTACTCTTCCGGGCAATGCATGAATACTTAAATTAGGTAGTGCATTAGATGGTCCCGCTGTTTCTTCTTCTTCTGCAGATGCATTTTTATTTTTATTTGTGTTAAATTTTCATTTATATTATGATATAACTCCTTATGAATGTCTAGCAATATTTCATCTTCATAAGTTTCTAAACATATATCACAACGATGCATTTTAGTGATGTTTATCCTATGAAATTCGGCATATAAATGAAATGCATCTTTTTCATACCTCCTTTTATGCTGTATTACCCCACCACTTTTTACCCCCACCACTATTTTTAATCTTCTTCTTCTTCATCTTCTTCTTCTTCATATGGAAATAATTGTCTTGCACAAAAAATTAATCTTCCACGTATTGATTCCAAATCTGGATCGTGACTGGATGTTGGAGTTTCATTATGAATATTTTCAAATTCCAATGATGGTGTGTATTCATTCTCTGTTAACTCCATTTCTACATCTTCACTCCCTTCATTTATTAATTCTTCTTCCATACTGTTAACACTATCTGTTTCTGAACTGTCATTATCCACATCTTCCACATCAAACTCCTCTTGTAGAATTTTACACAATATTTCTGCAATAGGTTTACTTGGATAGTCGGTGGTATCCACAGGAGCCATGTCGATTAAATGAAAGAGCTTCTTTCTCGTAGCTGCTTTTATATAAATTATTTTATTAGGTCAAGGTCAACAACACTTAAAGCGAGAATGGGGAATAGAGCACTAAGTGGTATGTTAGTCCATTACCACAAAGTGATCTATTCCCCACTCTCTAATGCAAGTCCAATTAATAACCAATTTATATTCAATATTTTTAGTAATTTTGCAGTTTCCTTTGTTTAACTTTTCTTTATTGATTGTCTTTAATCACACAGTTCATAGGTTCTTCTTTTTCTTGGTGAAACAATTGTTTACGTTCATATTCCAATTGACGTATTCTTTCATTTTTTATAGTCAACTCTATAAGAAGTTGGTTGATGTAGTCAGCAGCCATGTCGATTGTTCTGGTTCTTACTTCTCCCAATTTCACTCCTGGTATTAGCCTCTGTAGTTTATAATATTTTAGTTTTATTCTTGTTTCTCTTGCCTTTGCCATTTCTTTCATCTTCATTTTTCGAGAGTCCGCATATTGTTTTTTTATTCTTTTCACTTAATGAAAGATCCAAAATGATGTTTTCACTATTCATGTTGTCTTTTCTTATGTTATGTTAGTAAACGCCTGTTTAGGATAAGAATGACTCCAACCGAGCGTTGGACTTCTTTTATCTAGTTTTCCCCCACTCAATTACCTTCCCCCACCATGTTTATTTAGGTCAAGGTCAAACATAATTAATGCGAGAACGGGGAATAGAGCACTAAGTGACATGTTATTCCATTGCCACAGAGTGATCTATTCCCCGCTCTCTATTCTACAACTAATTTTTTTTTTCATTTATATTTTATTATTTTTTTTTGTATTTTTTTTACCCATCATTTGTTACACAGCAGGAGGTTGGTACTTCACAGGAGAGTCTCTATCAATATCATTAAATGCGTTCCATGCATAAGTAGCAGGAAGATCGTTTGGCTCCATCTGCAGAACAGGGAGTTCATTTGCTGGATTCCATACATTTAGATTTTGCAACTCTTTTAGTTTATTTTCCAATACTTCAATTTTACCCAACAGTTCTATTATGTACTTGTTTGCAGTCCTCAATGTATGTGCTCTTGTACAGCCTACGTCCAATGAAGGTACTAAAAGCTGCATTTGATACAATTCAGTTTTCCTCTTTTATATGACGTTCCTTAGCTAAAATGCTCAATTCCGGATGTGTTATAGGTTTACCTTTTCTTGACAAATTCACAATCTTCTTTGACAAATTTAATGGTTTTCTTTCACTTGTTGAAGGAGTTGAATAGTCCCGAGATTCAGCCATTTTTTTCTATGATGTTCTTCTTTTAAATGGTAGTAAGCGAATAACTCCTGCTGCGTATAAACCTTGTTTTATACACAATTCCCCCACCATTTTTATTCTCCCTCTACCAAGTTCTTTAAACATAAAACCAAACTTCTAATTCCGCGTTAACATTGTTGTCTTTTAAAAATTTAACAAAGAGCTGGAAGTTGACATATCTCTATTTCTTAAATAGTCTCTTACTATGTCTTCATCCCCTTCCTCTAAAATGTAACAAAATACCTTCATTAGAGTTCCATTATCTTGTTTTGAATGAATAAAATTTGAAACTGTTGTCCACTCCTCTTCAACTATTTTAAAGCTTGTCACTTCTAGTTCAAAATTCATTTTTTTTTTTTTTTACTAAATTACAAGTTACTTTTTCAAACAATATTACAAGACTAAAGAAATTGGTGAACATCGAGCAACATATATAACCAATACCCCCCACTTCTATTTTCCCCCACCATTCAATAAATTTCCCCACCATAGTGTTACATTAAACAGTTTTTTTTTTTTTTTTTTAATATGATCTACATCTAATAAATCTAAATAACAGTTGTGCACAGATTGTACATTTTTCATTCATGATTTCAAACCTTATTAGTGGTGCCTTAACACGATGGTCTACATATCCTCCTTCAAGATCAAATTCATCCCAATCATCTATAGCTGCTCGTGCACAATCTTGACAAAGAGTCGTCCCATCTGCAAATTTATAAGCAACAATAATGCCAAACCCATAATTTTGTCTTCGGTATTCATGAATAGCTTCTCTAATGCTGTTTGGAATAACACATTCTCCTGATCTTATTATATGGTTAAATAAAAAACCATCACAAATAATTTTCCTCAAGCAAAGTTCAAATAGAGTATCCACCATGTTTTATAAAAGAGATTAATATTTCAACTGAAGTGTTTACACATGTTTCATCCGTCTTAAATACTTTATCCCCACCATATTTTATATATGTCAAGGTCAAATTATATTAATGCGAGAACGGGGAATAGAGCACTAAGTGACATGTTATTCCATTGCCACAAAGTGATCTATTCCCCGCTCTCTATTCTAAATCTAATTTTTTTAATATTTTTTTTTATTTTATTAATTTTTTTATTATTTTTGTTTTTTATAAGTTTATACAGATGTTTAAACTTCTTTCTTCAAATTCCCAATATTTCATTTCCTTCTTCTGCACCCTCTTCAACTACGACTTCATTATTTCCATTTTTCAAAAGCAATAGTTCATTTTTCAATTTCTTCATTTCATCTTCTAATTTTGTAATTTTACACTCTCTATCTTCCAATAATAATTTCAAATACTTAATATAACTACCAGCCGCATGTACAGTCTTTACTCTGTTTTCTCCAAGATGCATACCTGGGATTTGGATTTGTAGCCTATAATACTCCATATTAATATTAGACTGAATTTGTCTTGCTTGTTCGCTTTTCTTCCTTCTAGCTTCAGCTTCTTCATGAGATGCAGCCAAATCAGATAAAATTGGACGATACATTGTTGGTGAATGATTTTACAAGAGTGAGAGACTATCCGGTTAAACAACACATTTATTTACTTTCCCCCACCACTATCCCCAGTAGGCCAAAAATGTTGAATACATATTTCAATAGTTACACTGGCACCATTTTCAACTAAAAATTTATAAAGAAAATATGGATACTCACTGGGTTTAATATTCATATTGTCCATCATAAAGTTAAACGCCAATCTTTCCGAATATTCATTGTGATATTTTTCAGTGACACCAATTAACATTCCTTGTTTTTGAAATTTAAAACCAATGTCTGGAATTTTTTTACAATCCTCCATGTCTAAAAGTGGGAAATAATATGTAAAGGAATTTACCGGTGGAACCCAGGGTTCTTCCTTACAAAAAGCTTTAAACATTGCTTCTCGGTCCTCCATTATGAAATGATTTTTAAACTGTTTTCTTTCCTGCTTAAATAATCAACCCCCCACCATTTTATTCAGATTCTTCTTCTTCAGATTCGGTTAACTCTTCCGGTTGATGCATCATTGATATATTTCCAGTTTCATTAGTTGTTTCTTGGTTTAAATTTATAAATTCTTCTACTATTTCTTCTATTAACTCTCCAAATGTAACATTCATCTCTTGTTCTAGTTCTTCTTGTTCTTGTATCTGACGATGTGTAATAATTTCAGTAATGTATATAAAGGTAGTAGCTCTTGGAGACATAGTTTAATAAAGTGTATGACTTTACTAACAACACAGCATATAATGAATAAAAAACCTGATCAACTCTTGCTTTTATAGCAAATATGGGGAAGGGGAAAGAAAGGGGGGGGGGGGGGGGGATCAGTAAGAAAAACACCAACATATCATTAGTCCGATTCAGAGTCTGAAGATTGTATAGGGGATATCAATGTATCAATTGACGAATCTAAAATGAATGTTTCAATTGCTTCTTTAACAATTTCTTCATCACTATCATTTATTAGCTCTTCAAATATTTCTTGTTCAAAGGACGAAATTTCTTCTTCCAATATAGAATCAGCCAGACTATTATTCAATTCTTCTTCCGAACCTTCATTTGTCTCTTCTATCCAAGTTATATTTTCATTTGTATTAAACTGATTTTTTACTTCAAAATAATTTAAAAAAGGTGTATCCTTAAAAACCATTATTAACCTTTTCTCTTCACACCAAAGTAATATCTTATAACAAAGTGATACTGAGTATGAAGTTGCTGTCTTATATATATATTCTATTTTCCCCCACTATATTTCATATAGTTAAACATTTGTAACATAGTATAATTACTCTTCTTTATCAAGCTTATAATACATTGCGGCTACTTCCAACTGAAACTCCATTTCTTCTACAAAATTACGTAATTGCACCATCCAAGGAAATAAATTATTTAAATTTTCAATTCTGACTGTACATGAACACAATAATTTGTAATCACCTCGACGATATACAAGCACTTTAACCCCTACACCCATATCTTTCAAAATTGTTTCTTCAATCTTTCTATGTAATCCATATAATAGTGGCCAAAGTTCTGTATGTTTAGCAAAGAATGAATCCAATCTTTTAGACATGTTCACTATATAGCAACTGGTTAAATTCTAAGCAAACATGTAAGCTGCGGGCTTTTATAATGCAAACTAACAAAAGATATGGGGGGGGGGGGGGGGGGATCAAGTTCAAGGTCAACAAACTTTAACTTATATAGTAACCAATTACCATTAACTCTCACATAGCCTTTTTGGGTTTAAAAAACCCTGCTTATCTTAAACAGATATTAAACCAGTTATTATACTCCTCATTTCCCCTGAAATCCTCAAACAACTCTGCCCATTGCCAGATGTATTCGGCATTGTCTGCAGTCACATACAAAATTGGGCTACCGAGAAACAACACTGGTGATATGATTACTATTGTTCTGCCCAACTGCAGCCAGTCCAATGCTTCCCACATGTATGGGTCAAGGCTTTCTTCCAGGTCCAAAGTTACACAACGCAAATATTCAAATATTAATCGTTCATCTTCCTCAACTTCTTCCATTTCCTCTAGCTCAGATTCATCTTCCTCAACTTCTTCTATTTCCTCCAGCTCAGATTCATCTTCCTCCACTTCTGCCATTTCCTCTAGCTCAGATCGCCTGTTGTAAAAGTTTGAACCGTCCAGCGGAGCCATGTTCACTGTACACCAGGTAAGCGGCCAATGTTCCATACCCAGTTGCATAGCGGCTACTTATATAAGACAAGAGAAAGTTGGCAGGGGGGGGGGGGGGGGGGTTAATTTTTATTGGGGGGGGGGGGGGGGTCAAGTTCAAGTTTAAGGTCATGTAAAAGTAGGTCACAGAACTTAGAGTGACCAAAAAATAATGGGAGAGAAACTCAGCGCACTATTATATAGCGCTGGTTTCTCTCCCATTATTTTTCTACCAAAATTTTGAAAAAAAGCTAACTGATTTTAACATTTACTACGTCCCCACTTAGTCCAACCATCCTCACCTCTTATTAAATAGTCTCTCGCATCAAGTCTATTGATCGCTTTTTGTTTTCTCAGAGGTACAGACAGCTGTATTACCCATTTGAAGCCGTTACACCCAATTACAATTTTGTTGTGCTTGTCTGTTTTACTTACAAAAAAGTACCTCAAACCTTCCTTCAGTCTATTTAATTTAGTAGGAGGGTAGGACTTACTGGAGATTACAGTCGGTTGTGGCTCAGAAAGATGGTTTATGAGATGTACACGGCAATACTTTTCATTTAACACACATTTCCTACCACAAACCAATCCTTTTTTAGCACCCTTACGGAGCTTCTCAGAGCATTTTCGAAAATTTTTAAATGCCCTGCGACGCTCTTCATTTAATAATTTAAAGCGCTCTGAAGGAGCAATTTTGAAAACTGACTTTTTAACTTTAGAACTAGGAATGATAGGATTAATGGACTTTGGTTCAGGAATTGGTGTTATTAGTGGTGGTAATGAGGTGAAATCATGAATAGATTCTAGAATTGAAGGAGTATCAGAACGAACAGGAAGCTCCATCTGCGGTGATGTTGTAGGTGTAGGTTGTGGTTGTAGTGGTGGAGTTGCCGTAGGGTGTGTTGGTGATGGAGGTGGAGAAAAAATACTTCCAAGAACCGCCATGGCTTGGAGAAGAATATTTCCCTGAGCAGATGTAGATGGTGGTGTATTCATCTGCCGCAGCATCGACTCCGGGACGTTCTTCAACTTCAGTCTCTTCACCGGTTTCTTGTTAGCAGCTGATGTATTTATAGTAGGAGCAGGCACAGAAGTGGCAGCAGGAGCAGCAGGCATAGTGATAGTAGGAGCAGGCACAGAAGTAGCAGCAGGAGCAGCAGGCATAGTGATAGTAGTAGCAGAAGTTGTTGATGAAGACATGGTTCTGAAGTGGCAGCGTTAGCGGCTGGAATCAGAATAAACAGACATGTTAGCTAGCCCC
This sequence comes from Neoaliturus tenellus, assembly GCA_030545055.2. Classification (NCBI taxonomy): domain Eukaryota; kingdom Metazoa; phylum Arthropoda; class Insecta; order Hemiptera; family Cicadellidae; genus Neoaliturus; species Neoaliturus tenellus. The sequence continues at coordinate 98,346,401 of CM061536.1, read as the reverse complement.
GCTTATATAGTGATGCTAAGTGAAAGTGACCTCGGGGGGGGGGGGGGGGGGGGCTAATTGCAAATTGGGAGGGGGGGGGGGGGCTAATTACCTTAATTTAGGTCAAGGTCACCAAAAAATAATAATGATCCAAAGTGATGGAGGCGGCCACGGCCGTCTCCACCACTCTGTATTCCTCAAACACTCCCAGTCCCAACCCTCTAGTTACGTCTTGCAAGGGATCCCAATTTTTTGCCCGCACGCACGTGGCGATCCAGTTTGGTGAGCTGTGATACGGGCGGTTCAGTCTCGGGCCCGAAGGCACTGGGCTTGACCATCCAATTATAATAGGGAATCTCGAACAATTAATACAAGACGCAACTCTAACCTCCCACCCTTAATCTAAACCCACCCAAATATAATTATTTCCTAACAAAAAATTTAACATTCAAAAAAAATAAAAATATGCGCTGCCTATGGCACAACACGCATGTCCCACCCATATTTAATGAAGTTCAACAGAACTTCTATAATTTAAATTTAAATTTAATCTACCCTCCTAACAGCTAGCTGTGAAAGGTTATTAGTACACACACACATACACACACACACACACACACAAATACAGAATAATTACATCAACACTCAACATTAAATGCATAAACACATTTTTTAAACATTAGCAATAATATAACACACCTTAATACTAACATCGCAATGCGCAAATTAAAACTTAAAAATAACACAACTTAAAACTAAAAAATAAATAACATTTTATACACACACAGTCACACACACACAACAAATATTAATATTAGAACCCTAACAGCAAGAATAACTCAAATATATATCGGCCGCCTATATATTTAAGTTACCCTTTGAGTTCGTCCCGAAGCTTCGCGTCCGGAGTTTCGGTACGAACTGATTCTAAAATTCTCAACAGAATATTCGTAAACTTTCAAGATGGTGGGGGGAACTCGTAGGGGTTTGAGGGGCTTACAACGTTCGAAGTACAACTTCAATAGGAAATTTCCAAGCAACGGAAATTTCCAAGCAACACTGTTTCATACACGTAGCGGCGATTATTACGAGTAGGTCATCGATAATTTAAGTGTAGTGTTGCGGCTTTCAATAATGTTGGCCAACATTTAATTATAATCTCCACCTAATCGAACCACAATTTTCCTTATAGCATTACACCATAGTTGTTCACTGCTATTAATTTAATAACAGTAGGAAATTATGTGTTCCCTTTCGCCGCTCAACTATGATTCTTATCTATTGCCAACAGCAGACCTAAATTACCGTTACTCTATCGGTTTAATTTATCTTAAGTATATGTTGTATTATCTTAACCACAATAGTTACCGTTTGGTAACACCAAATTAGTATTACACAAGCTTAACTACTATTACCATTTCAACATAAAATAAAAATGAAAGAAGGGGGGGGGGGGGGTCACTTTCATAATAATTACCACCTGCTGTTATAAATACCGTTACACGAGCAGCTGCGCCTCTTTTCACTCGCGGGACCCACAGCTGACACAACACCTCGGTAAGTCGCTACCGTCTAATAATATTATATATGCTTTCTTTTAACTTACTCCAATTAGGTCTACTTGTTTTTAACACCCCATGCATAACTTAGTTTTCAACTATTTCTTTTTTATTTACTATAAACACATATTACTCTCCCATTACCTATTTTTTTATTACTGCATAAATTAACATCACATCAATATTTTTTTTTTTGTTATTATTTAATATTTATATTCACCTGCTGCTAATTATTCATATTCACATCTGCTTTTTTTTTTAAACTCTTAATTATGTTTAATCCTTTTAAACATTTATAGTATTACATTACTGTTAGTCTTATCCATGGTGTTAACTTACCATTTTTCACATTAATAACACATATAATTATTGCTGAACTATAATGTTTGTACAAATACTAGTTCTTACCGCATCAACTTATTAACAGATTGTTGTTTGCACTTGTGCAGCTCATAGCCAATTCATACAGAGTAACAAATTCCTTTTTTTTTCAACTAGATGTTATCTTAATATTTTTAACAAAATAGTTTTTAAAGTATTTCCCTCTCCCTTTAATACAAACTATCGCAACTCTACCGAACAAATAACCGGGGTGACCGCAATCCCACCCTTTTTATCCCATCGGCTGAGGGGGGAGGGTAGAGGAGGGGTTGTTCGTGACTCACAAATTGCTTAAATACAGGGTCGGTACCGCGAGCGTCTCATTTATTCGCCGGGTTTCGTAGGGTAAACTTCGGTCTTTACTTTTCTAACAGTTTTCTAATTTACATTTCTTACTCTAAAACATGTGTTCGCGGTTAATATGCTAATCACTCTCTATATATTCAAACACATTTACAGACACTAACCATTTATCAGTTTTTTTTTTTTATGCAGTGCACATTTAGTCACCACTATTACAATGGCTTCCCACACTTTACAGCTGAAACTTTTACGCACCAAACATATTTTACAAAAACAGTCTAACTACACAGTTTCAAGACCTCGTAATACATTCGCTAAACTTAAGAAACACTTCAGCTTTCACCCCTTGTATTTTACAAGATCCAACCTTCGCAACAGTTATTCTACTGACACTATTTTGCAAACAGTCTTAACTGATATGCTGAAATATCAACATTACAATCTTGTCACACCTATTGATGATGTTATCCAGTTATTCTTATTCACTATATTACCGGGTTTATATAACCGTTCTTCATCACACACATCTCTCATTCTACTCTATCAACTCACAATATAACCATCTAGCAGCTCTTATTTCTTCAAGTTATGGACACACGGCAGGGTGCACCCATACAATCTCCAATAGTGACATCCACTACTAACGATAACAATGGTGGTGTTCCCACACAAAATTCGCCTACATACACTACCTCCACCGACTCCCGACCCGTACAGAGCAATGAAATCAACAGTACGGCTGCAAACGATGTAGAAGCCATCCTACGATCACTGGTAGGCTTTGATGAATGAATAAATTTATTTCCCGGAGCCCCACCCGTCCCCAGACTCCCCACTTTTTTTAAAACCCCCTCCAGATGACCTTGACACACTTACCAACCCCTCCCCAAACCCCCCAAAAAACCCCCAAATCAACAACACACACCTGCCAATTACAACCGCTGACCTTGACCTGCGCCAGGAGCGGCTGTTTCCTTCTACTCATCAATAACTATCATGTTAAACATTGTTAGCCTAATGGTTTATTTATGCAAGTTTAAGGGTGTTTTATTTATTAGTGTTTTTTCTCTTTATTCACTACTAGTAAGTTCTATTCAATTAATATTTGCATATTTGCTTTTTCATAAAATGTCACATCTTTTGAGTACCCACAAAAATTTCCATTTTTTCGGTGGCCGTAGCTACACTCAAGAATTACAAAAAAATAATGTATGGTTTTTTCTGCGGAGAAAAAGCTATCCATTTTTGGGATCAGTGTGACATTTCCGACAGTTTGGAAAATAAATTTCTTTATGAAATATTATGTAAAATGAAGTTATAAGATTTTTTTATGTTTGTACAGTTATGTGAAAGGTATACGTTTCAATGTTAATGGGTACGTCAATTTCCTTCATGTTATTCTCATGGGAAAAATTCAAACTTTACCTCCATTATCTCTCAAACCGTTATGATTAGTGATGCACATTAAATTAGTCTTAAATTTATGGCTAAAATTTAAAAAAATTCCATAAAAATTAGAGGTTTGTATTTAAAATTAATGACTTCCGGTCGTGATAGGTTTTCTAGTGTACCTGTATGTTAAAATTATAATTAATGGATAGAGAGGAACGGTTTACCTTCAATGTAACAATGTGTAACTATGTCGGATTTTACACGAATGTTTGCTATAAAAAATGTGCAATAAATACACTAAATTTTATTTTTTTTTATTACATTATGTAGCTAATAAAAATTAGAGTGTGTAAATAAAATAGATTAAGTTAGATTTCAAATAATATAATTTTAACCAACAATTTGTAACCTATGTTTTGATATTCAATAAAACAATACAAAATATTTTTTTCTTCAGTTTTATAATATTACTTGATGTCTATGTACGAATTAGTTTCTTTTTGTATATTTAAAAAAAACCAAAAAGTTGTATAAAAGTTAAATTTTCTTTAATGTAAGATGAACGATATTATGAGTTAGATTTAAAATAATATAATTTTAACCAACAATTTGTAACTATTAATATATATATATATATATATATATATATATATATATATATATATATATTCAATATACATACCTATGTTTTGTAAATTATATGGATGTAGGCTGTGACTTCGTGCTGGATCAGAAGATGAATGAATACACGATTACTATCGCCATTCATTTCGGTTTGTGTATACTTAGCAACGATTTCAAAACTGCACATATCTGCAGGTTTACAAATACACTGAATTAATGTTTTAGATTGTAATTTACTTTCGATTAGACTGACGATTTGTTCAAAGTTTTCCGCACACAACTTAAATTTAGCCGTTTCGGTAGACATTTTAGATTGTTAAATGTGTCTAAACTATTATATATGTATAACAGAGTTAAATTTTTTAAAAGTTAGGAAAAGGAAGTTAACCGGTAATTTTTATATAATTGACACCGTTTTACTATATTTTTAACCAAACAATTTAAAATGGAAGAAAGAAAGGCAAGAGTGAGAAGGCAACTGAATGCAGAACGCCCCGGCCTCATAGGGATATTCCATCGCGCTATGTGGTGGGGACAAACAAGTCTGTTACGTAATACCCGGATCTACTTATGTAACCAGGTGGCCACAATTGCCAATGGAAAAGTACCAGAGGCCTCCACCTCCCCCTCGGGGGGGTCACCTACCCCTAGGACTTTAACTCTTGGATACCTGCTACCCTTACTCATGTGTAAATATAAAATAATTTTTTTTGCCACAGCATGGACAGCCAACACTTAACCGCGTCTCGCTCTAAGTCCAGAGGATTCCTAGAACTTTGGCAAAAATCCCACTAAGTCATGGCTGACCTACATAACATGTGGAACAAAAAAATTTTATTTTTATTCGCACACAAATATAGGTCAAGGCTATCCAAGAATTAAAAAGAAATCTCCCTTTGTCTCTGACCGCCAGCGTTAACCTTTAGGGGGAGGTGATTTAATAAAAAAATATGTATTTAATTTTGAGTCTAATTAAGGGAAACATGCTACAGTAATTTTGAAAAGGTCATGCTAATCATGACCGAGGAGCTATCATGACCGAGCCTGCTAGTTCAATAGGGCTTAACCGACCGGCCAAAAATGGCTCCGGCGCCTCGTGCTGAAGGATGCCAACCACCCGTATGTTGCCAGTGACGAGTGATGAGGTCTAGCAGCGCCGCTGGCCGATGGCCTAAAGACTTGCATTCCGAAAGTATATCAGTTAGTAAATGAACATCAGTTAATAGGTACAAATCAAAGGGCCCAGGTCTTTTATGTCTTTTATGTGAAATTATTACCACACATCTTCGGCGTGTTTGTAGTCTACTCCAGAAACCATCTGTAGAGTGAGTTTATTGTAGAACGCTTCATTTGGTGGTAGTTGTGTTTCTAAGAGCCTTTCCTTTGATATAAGAGTAAGCAAATACACCTTTTTGTGTAAGAAGGTTGAACTGTTCTGGGTTGGAAAATTGTCGTTTAGTCTCAATAAAAATTTCTTTTTGGAGATTGTCAGCTAATTTAGGCAGACTGGAGGGAAGAAAACGAAATGTATCAACAAAATGAAGATTAGGAACTCCTCTGTTTGCTTTTGGGTATTTAATATACTTGGTAAAACTAATATACTTTTCCTCAGAATTAGCAATAACTGAAATATCTGTCTCATAATAACCAAGTTCTTTGATAATAGAGTGCGAATCATAATACAAGTTATAAAAATTGCAGTTAGTAATTGTTTGTTCCTGATGTCTGATGTTGCAGCTGGAATGGGCGGCGCCTCCATAAGAATAAGGGCATTTTCATGTGGTCCTTAACTTTAGTTTCTTTATTAGATGTGAATTCTATGCCACAAATGTACCATATCGTAGCAGAAGAATGGGCTTTCTCTTCTTCAGGTGTTAAAGTTGGAGTTAACTCCCTTTCATCATATAGAAGGCCACCAATTTTTAAAACTTCTTTATAAAGTGACTCAACAAAGTGTTTAGCTGGATTTTATCCTCCGTATTGACGAATTGTAGGGGAAGAGTTGTTTTGAGAGTCCTTTATAAGAAAACAGTATGACAATGGGATATGGTTGTGTGTTATAGAATCTGATTCAGTAATTAAAGGTTCTTTGAGGGGCAAGGATGCATTCAAAATCGGCATATATAGTAAATCTTACACATTGGCTCCTTTCTGTATTCTTAAAAGTGATTGCAGGATTTGGGGAAAGCTCAAGACGCAGCGGAGCATTACATGAACAATATGTCTGGTGCTGAATCAGTGTTTCTTCACCAATTAATCCTGATTTGTTTGGTTTGTTTTCAAAATATGTAAAGCATATTTTGCAAACAAATATAGTATTATTGGTTTTGGTGAGTTTTGGCTTCACAGCTTTGTTAAAATTTGATATTTATACATGATGAGTATCAGCTTCTTTGGTAGTGAGGAGAAGTAGGTCTCTGTGATCTGGAAGCTCTTTTTCACAAACCTTTAAAGGATAAAGTATGTGTTCTCTGTCAAGTCCAAATACATTAAATGTTATTTTCTTATCTTTTTCAAATTTTGGAATATCTTTTAACTTGACGGGAAATTCTATTGATTTACAGTTATATTTTTCTTCAAGTTCAGATGTATAACTATAAGAAAACTTGGCATCTCATTTTACAAATTTGGCTAAAATACAATATTTGAAACACATGTTGTCTGAATTATAAACATTAACAATGCCTTCAAGTCTTCTTGGTAGAGGGATGTAGGCCGCTTCTTTAAGAGGATTGTACTTATCAAACTTTGTAACCTTGACAAACGCACATCCTTTTACTTTATAACAAAAGAGTTTAATACTATTGCAGGTTTTAATTTCAATTGGCAACTGATTGAAAAATAATGGAGCTAAAAAACGAAAAGAGTGTTTATATAATTCTTTATTTACTTTTGGTCTTCGGAAAAGTATTTTATTGATGCTACGAGTGTTGTGAAAAAGGTTTTCTGGCCCACTATTTCCACTCCGGAAGTAGAACAGTTTCAATACTTTAAAAATAAAAAGGTTTTGTAGTGGCAATATTTTTAAGTCTTGATATAAAGGAAATTAGCTCTCTCTTTTATTTTTATATGAAATTATTCTTAAAGCTCAAGTTAAAATTTTGTTGAAAACTGTATAATAAAACGAGAGTTTGGCAGGAGTTCCACCATCTGCACACTTTTCAGAATACAAAGAGTACATTTTAACCAAATTTAAATCGCTATTGAGGCACTTCTTACTACTGTACATTGGAAATGATGAAATGTGGTTCCTAACTTTCTGAAGAACAGCTTAATCAGTTTTATAGCTCGGAATGTGCTTTCTTTGCTAGTCTCTGGGTGAGACACAGGTGTTTGTCTTAAGCCTACCCTTAACCACATTGTCATACCTTTTAACAGAAATATCAAGAGTTTTTATGAAAAATAGCTTACAGACCCTTTTACCAAGCAACTTTACACAAATACTGACTTGTTTATGGTTGTTAGATTTTGATATAAACCTTTTAGGAGTATTGGTTTCCAATCAACCATTTATAAAAGATGTTTGAAGATCCCAAGATTGTAAGGCCCAATATTGTTTTAAAACTTCATGCCGTCTCTCTTCTGTAATATTTTTACAATCATATCTGCAGTTATGGTTGTATTCTTTAACTGATTTAGCTTTCTTTATAATTCCCTTGGAACCTACGTATTCTTTACCTGAATCCCGCAGTATTTTAACTCTTTTCCGTCTCCACATCTTTTCACACCTTACCAACTTTCTTGTTATTTTGCATTTTAATCTGCCTCCAGCATCAACTTCTCCTTCGGTTGACGATGACGTTTCTAATGCATTATTTTCGGAAACAAAGTCACGGTCTGCGTCTATACCATCAGCAGGATCTAAAATATGAAAAAAATAATAATATGGGTAAACTCCATATTTCATAATAATAATAAATTAAAAACTAAACCTCAACATCAAAAAAGTTTGAAAAACAATTGGGAGAGACTTACTTGACTTGTTCCCCTCATATAACTTATAGACAAATCTTCAGTACTTGCCAAGCAGCTTTTAAGCCTAAATTTAAATGTTTAAATGGATAAAAAAGGACTTCAGTTAAAAAATAGTTGTAACTAGTGTAGAATTGGTTAAAACAGCATTGTATTACAATGTAGCCTAAGCCTAGCTCAGGTAATACCTTGATGTTTTGAGGTGATTTTGAAACTTAGGCTATAAAAATGGTACAAAACAAAATTTAAAATAATAATAATTCTTACCTGAGCTTTCAGTGTTATGAGAAGAATCCATAATTTTCCTTTGTAGATAAAATATTTCAGTTTTATTAATGAATCTCCTTAAAATGCCACGCAAATAAAGAGCTTACTAAACAGCACGTCATGTGACAGTGAACTTCATAAGGTATTTAGATTAGAGGCAAACAGGTGTAAGAGCACCTAACACCCTCTGCCACTAAACAAAATGAAGGATTCAGTTAGTCGTTTTTCTTTACGCCGCTATATGTCGGCACATGGCAAGGCTAGCCCTTGCATCTCTCTAACACCAAATAAAACATTGTTTCCGCTATCATTTTCACTGGTCATCTGCGATTTTTAAATTTTGTCACTTACACCCCTTTGCATCTCAATTATGAAAGAATCTGTGTCTGTATAAAGGAGCTTTACATTGTCTGCACCATAATGCTTTACAAGCACATCACAAAAGAAATGATACCTTCATCAAAACCTTACTTATGTCCAGGATCCACATTCCAATAAATGTCGGCTTCTCCAGAACAATGTTGGTCTTTGAGAAATGAAATCCAGCCATGGTTTCTAAAAAGATGGTCCTATGTAAGAAGTTGGGCTTTGTCGCCAGTTTTTCAGCCATCTTCTCATCACTTTCCAGCCTGAAACTCATCCTCTTTCGCACATTTCCCATATACTTACCAAAAACGCTATTGTTAAACAGTTTAAACAAGTCTTTTTCAAACGCATCTTTGTCATTTTTACGAAGCTCTTTATTTAAATCTATGTAATTTTTTAACCATGGGGATTGGTCAAATCGTATGACTCTATGAATTTTAGTTACTTTTAATCCATGTTGGATAGCCTGCTTGAGCTTTCTATAACAAACTATGTAGTTCTTTTTGTCAGATAGGGTCGTTAAAAGTTTTTTTGTGTTTTCCCCCTGGAGGTACTTTGGTTTCACAGAGAAATGGGTATTAGGCATGTTTTTTATGTAAATGTTTGGGATATTTTACAATCACCTCAAATACATACCCTTCGCTCCCCGTGCCAGACAAATTCTCAATTTCCAGGCTTCGATTTCCTCTCTCGACATTCAACGATGATCACCAGTTGGGAGAAGCTGGGACATTGCTTATGAATATAATCTGTTGGCGTCCAAGTATTAAATTAAGGGCAGTAGGGCTTTTGTGGTCATAATCTTTACAATATTTATTATTTGCTTTTTACTTCCTTGTTGCACATTGAATAATACCTTTTCTTACACAGTTTTCAAAGAATAGATGCATCTCTGGATCCTGAAGAGTGTCCAATGTCACACCGGTTTTGTTCAGGATGCAGTATCAGCTGTACGATGGTAGTGTTCATGATGGGTCCAATGCATGCGTGGATATACATGTGTCACGAAAATTTTCAAAAACATCAGCAAGGATGAGTACATCTGTTAAAAGGTACAGATCAGACTACCCTCCCAAATTACTAATATCAAATGTCTTCCACACATTTTTAACATGATTGTAGTCTTCATTAGCAACAGATTTAAGGGTGAGGGTGTTGTAAAAAGCATATTTTGGGGGTAATTCTCTTTCCTTAAAATTGTTTATATCTGTAATGTAACTGTACGGAAAATTGCCCTTTCTGGGTCACCAAACGAAATTTGTTTCTTCAGGAAATCGTTTCTTTGTTTTCTTGAAGCTTTCTTTCGGATGATTTTCCGCCAGGGTGGCAAGGCTTGATGGAAGGAATATAAAGGTGTCAATGAATCTTAATTTAATTGGTTTCTTTACTGGTTTGTCATATGGAATGTATTTTGTGAATGTAATATAGTGTTCTTCACTGTTGGGGATGACGTCAATTCTATGTATGTCAAATCGCAGTTCATCAATAATAAAATTGCTGTCATAACGCAGGTTGTGAAAATATACATTTATGCGGGTTTTTTCCTGGCGTATCAAGTTGCAGGACCTTTGTGCTGCTCCCCTGTAAGTGATAGGAGCGCTATGCATATGATCCCTCACCTTCACATCCGATTCTTCATATACTTTCTGACAAATGTAGCAAGTTGCGGCCATTCTGCTATAATAACAATAATTATAATTTTATTTCGCTGACAATAATTAACATTTTATGAGGAATTTACAAAATAAAGTGTTTCTATCCGTTTCACAATAAAAAATTCACAATTCCGGTTTTTTCAACAAGATTATTGTTAATTTATTTAATACTCGAAAAATTTGTCAAGTCTTTCAATTAACTTTAATTGCTTTTTTCTTCTTTTTTTCTTGTTTCTTCCTTCTTCTTGCTTCCTTCTTCTTTCTTCATCTATACATTGATTCAACTTGGTTTTTTGCCTATCCCTTAGTTTTGATTGGTTTTTAATTCTACTCTTCCTTCCTTAAATTTTCTCCTTCCTCTGTTGTCTCCTTTTCAGTTTGGGCGTCTCGCCGACAACAAAATTTAAATTGCATTTTCTAAACTAAAGTTCTCCCTATCACACATGGTCATTTCATCACTCAATTTCAATTATTACTACTTTGTTTTGGTTAACAGAAAATATATACAATTGAATTATGTTGAATTATGCTTACATTTGATGACCATTGGCTAAAGTTCATTTACTGAAATTCGTTTAGAGCCGAAGAAAAAAAAGTTACTGTATCCTTCGTCATTGCTGGTGATGTTGTTTCAAATTGTAAATTTTTTCTTTGTGTTTGTGTTGGTGTGAAATTTTCGAAGTTCTTCCCTCCGTAAACTCTATTTTTTGGGGGGAACAACAAGAGTGCTAGACTTTTTCATACATTCAAGTAGTTTGTTGTAAACAGATGCCCGATAATCACACATCATTTTCTTAACATGGAAATCCGAAAATTTGGCATCCCTTCATAGCAAAATTTCACTCATCATGCATTAGTATAAACCGGAATCATAATCCGTATATTGTTTTGGAGTGTCATTGGGAAAAAAATTGGAAATCAACATCTTGAGTTTTGCCGAAAAATCTGTAGTAATTTGAATAGAGATCTAGAAGAGTATTGAGGCACGAATGAGGAATACTACCGAAAAGGCTGGCAATGTACAAAATTATTTTCAGTTTATTGAAAATAACTATCAGCGTGCAATGATTTGATTGCACTACAGGAATGAATACAATATCTTGCTCTGGTACTCTAAATTTGACAAAGTGTGTTAAGGAAAATTTTAAAATAAAATTTTCGTTGTTACAGTGTGCTAAAATGGTGTCACAAACAATTATTTTTGCCGAGTGATTGTGCCTTTCTTCAACTTATACCACAGATATGTAACTTACGATTACACTTTCATTGAGGTACAAGTCATAATCATTCTTACTCTTGCTGTAAACTAAGCAGTCTAAATGTGATGGATAAATGGTCTTGTCAATAATTCTAAAAATTTTTGTTTCATTAAAATCAATATCAAAAGTGTCGTGCGCAATAGAAGAAATATTTTCTTCTTCTTCATCTCCTTCTTCAGATTCTATTTTAATTGGTGTTAATAAAGTTTTTGGTTTATCAATGATTTTGAGAGTTTGTTTTTTTTTGAAATAGGTTTGTATTTTCCATTACCGGTACTTCTTCTTCGCTTTCTACTTCTTTTAATTTCCCTTTGCTCTCCTCATTTGACTCAACAAATTTGTATTTTACCGATTTAGAATTTTTTCTTGACAGGTACTTGGAAAGCGGAGCAAGAATCGCTTATTGTAACAGCTAATTTGAATCCTCGGCACATACTACTTCTACTATCTCCTTTGGACCCCCCTTCCTGCCTGATTTATACCCTCTTCTTTTCTCATCAATGTATTTAGCCTTATTTGCTTCACTGTCTTTATAGGGTGGCCAATTGATAGCTTCACTGCTAAAATATGAGGACAGTTTCTTTTTAAGATACACGAACAATTTTCTTTCGGAAAAACACGGACTAAGAATTTGTCTTCACTATCATTTCCAACAATAAGTGCTTGTTGATCAGGAACATGACGAATCTTTCCTTGTAATACTATTAGTTTGGCAATGCCAAAGGTTGTATGTGGCCTTTCACAGCTCATTGACTCTTGGCTCTCCGTCGTTTCAAAATCCTCGTTTTGGAAAATATACGGTAACTTTTCCAAAGGAGTAAGTCCAGTTGGAAACTCCACATGCTCTAGATTAAGAGCGAATTTATTAAAACATTGTTTTAATGTGTAGTCTCCAATGCCACAAAAACCTCTCATAATCTTTCATGTAGTGTTTATCTAGTTGGTAAAGAGTCAATACTAGGACTTGTGCTTTGACTTCTGTTTTTAAAAGTCTTTTCAAAACAGCATTGATACTTTTGGAGGGATTTATGGTAATACCACTACTTGATTTGTACACTTTAAGATTTTCCAAGCGCCATTTTACAGAAATCTTAATATCGTCACGTAAACAACTGTCAAAATATTTTTTTAAACGCCTCTCGCTCCAATGATAAGACATGCCATTGTATTTTCTGTCAAAGTACTCTTCAGAATTAGAGTCCAAAAGGTCCCATACATTGCTCACATTGACTTTATAGTCATCTTTATCTGAGTTTGTCTGTTTTTAGTCCATGCTTTGACATCCTGCTGGATATGATTCCAACAGAAAACATACTCAGTTTTGGTGATACTGCATCGATCGTTTTCCTAATCCCTTCTTCTCTATCGGTTACCAAAACATATACACCAATTTGTGTGAGTAAAGATTTCAAGCACTGGAAAATCTCACTGTGTACGTGGGTAGATTTCCTGTGATGGACACTGTAAGCCAATGGTATTGATGGTTCGCCTATGAACAGTGGATTGGAATAAACTAAAATATAAACATCTAAGTTGAAGGTTGTGTTGTAGTACATAATGACTGGATGGTCATCTTGGTCGAAAGCTGATTTGCAGAGCTTTAACTTTTTTCATTGCATAGTACGCACACAAATTCCGGAATTAGTTCCAATTTGTATGAGGCCCGCCAATTCTGTGTTTAATAAGTAAATGCCAACAATGTCGTCTCGACTAGGGATTCGCTTAATTTTTTCTCGATATAAGGTGTGGTTGATCTGTTTAGAACTTTTAGGATCTAAAACAGGAGCGAGAATTGGATTTACTTAGGAAGAAACAACTAAATTTTTATACGTTTGTTTAGGATTTTGTGACAGGTTCTCTTTCTGTTTTGCCATCTTCGAATTTGCCGTCATTATATGTTGCCGGATATTTTTCTTGCTATTTCAGTGAGGAAGATTAACTTTTGGTACATCCAGATTAATACCATCGATTGAATTAGAAATGACATAATGTACCAAGTTAAGGCCGGAATATCGGACGCCTTCTAAAAATATTACGTAAGCTCTCCTTTGGAAGTTTGAGTTTTCAAAACGATTGTAGTAATGACATGTCAACAATGGTTCTTTTGATGGCAATTGTTTAGTTCCTCTATGTCTCCATCGGTGCTGATCACATTTCCAATCTTCTGTGTTTTCTTTATTGTAATATAAGTATATTTCCCCAGGATCTGGTCTTGCAGGTGGAGATCCTTTAAGTTTATTTGTATCTACATTCGAGAGAATACTGTAATACTGTTTTTCATCATACCATTGCGATAAACGTTGTTTTTGGAACGGTCAGCTGTGATCGAAACTAGTTGATTCCCGGTGGGTTGGATAAACGTGTTGGTAAACAAAGTTTTCGGGACTAGTCCTCGAAACAGTGGTTTTCGGGACTAGGCCGGAAAAAACTTCCAATGTTTGACACCACTAGCGCTGCTATTCTGCTTATCATTATGCACGAAATCAGCCTGTTTTTTGTTCTCTCAATTGTACCAAAACCTATTCTTTTTGTCCTAGGACTGAAAAATCAGCTGGAGAATTTTTTAGGTCCTAGGACTGAAAAGTCAGCGGTTTGTTAAGTATATTATAATTCATACATTGTTTATTAATGTTGAGGAGCAGAATTTTTAAATTAAAACATTATAAAGAGCATTGTTTGTAAATAACAGAAATGTAAACACTGCATATTACTAACTTTGTAAATATAACCTCGAAAATACAGCTTATAGTTAATATTTTTAACGATCAAAAGTCTAAATTCGCATTATGATAAAAAAAATGTTGTTCATCACTCGGAGCAAAAGTGTTTTTTTGTTCTTTATCTTTTTTAAAAACTCGATTGCGCACCAAAAAGACCCACTTTTGCTCCTAGTGATGAAAACTACTAGTATGATTAGCCAAGTATCACTGATTCGATAGGGTTTATTTATCTGAGTTCCAAAACTTACTTTATACATGTTTATAACATAACAACGCAAACTTCATCCTTTTAAAACACTACAAAAATAGTATCGAATGAAGCCTTGTATCCGTACTTAATAAAGCGGGCAAAACAATAAAATAAAAGAAACTCTTATCAAATTGTAAATGCACACCAGTTTCCGATCTAAAATCCTAATTTTACTGTATTAATTCATTCATTTATTTATACTGTAAAACAAGTGCTGTTTGTACGGGCAAACTTTTTCCCCTCGAAGGATTTTTTTTTTAATATGGGGCTTTTGGCCACGAGGAATTGATTGGAGCTGGTCCCATCTCTGGGAAAATCCCGTTTTCGTCTTGGATCCCTTCAAAGTTTCCATGTTATCCTTATGGAAATTTTTTTAATTGAACATAAATCAGCTGATAACTGTAGGTATTAACCAATGTGTTACATCTTTAACCTTTAGTTAGTAGGAAAATTATACGAAAGTGCCGCATTTAAAATTTGTTACAACTTGGAGGTATAATAACGTCCCTCATTGTTCGGCTTGACTGACTGATTGCGGATTCTTTCTTTCTAATTTTTCTCGACTTGGCGACCTGTGGAAGGACATTCTTGAATTGCCATCCAACACTAGCATTACTATTTGTAGAGCGGCTTTTTTTGTTTTTGTCCAGCGATCTTCATTGTTAGGCTTGACTGACAGATTGCGGTTGACTGACTGATTGCGGTTTCTTTGTTTCTCCTTTATCTCGACTTGGCGACCTGTGGAAGAACATCCTTGAATTGCCATCCAACACTAGCATTACTATTTGTAAAGCAGATTTTTTTGCAATAGCAGGTCATTTGCAAGGTATGTAATAAGCCTCCCATGAGTAGGTTGTACCACCCACTGTACCCCAAAGCTCATACAGGGACCCTGCCTCTTTGGTGGATCCATCGGCCATCTTCATGGTTGCCTCCACCTGACAAGGTTTGACACCCTGAGCCGACAAGACATCCACAACACGAGACCCGATCAAGTTCACGCTGGCTCCGGTGTCCACTAGGGCCTCTAAGGTTTTGCCAAACAACTCCACCTCCACAAAGGGTCTTTCATCATCCTCGGGTTCCCCAGACACTGCGCCAGTAAATTTCTTTATACACTCGAGCCACTTGAACCATTCCCCTGAGATCGAGTTTCTTCGGACGCTCCCGGACTCAGCCGACCTCCCTGGCTCTGAGTCCGGCTGGCGTTTCCCGCCCGACACCCACACCGGGAACTGGTGACTCCCTCCCGTTTGCAGTAATAGCACCTTCTTCTTTTGGGTTCAGGACATTGTCGAAAACCATGACTGTGGCGATCGCAGTTGAAGCAAGTCCAAGTCCCGCTTACCGCAGCGTCGTCTTGCTGGCTGGTACGCGGCTGACCACTGGCTTCTGATTATCCGATGACCCTTGCCTGTCGGTCGCTCCGAATCTCGCAGGCCGCTCATGGGCCGATGACTCGCAAACCACTTCTGTTCCGTTTTTGGCGTGTCAGCAGTTCCCTAACCTTACAGGACGCTCACACATTCGTCTCGTGGTCTCAGTCCGTTAAGCTCTATCTCGATTGCTTTCGGCCTTTTATTTTCCAGGCACGTTAATCCTTTTGAACGTGACCTTAGTTTCGCCTATGGTGGCTTCATTTATTTAATTTATTTTAACATTTTGTAAAGTGGTATTGTTTTGCTCATTTAACTATTGTCCCTGTTCACTAACATAAATTTCAGTGTGTCTATAGTGTGTGTCTAGTGCGTGTCGGGCAACTCTCGGTCTCCCGCGTATATGAACATTGGACTGTACGAGAGCTCAAATCATCACTCAATTGTGCGTACGTGCGAATCCGCAGCAAGAAAGAAGATTCCCTGGACCTCGGAGAGACTTTCCTGGCCCAGCAGTTCCCGTGCTCTGATCTGGTGGCGTCTAGTCGGCCATCTTGGCGTCCCTTCCAGCTCCGCCATAAGGATTTTCACGTCAGTGAGTTTAAACCTTTTCTCTTGATTTTTTACGAACGGTTTTGTAGGCATTTATTATTCTCTGGTACATGGTACCTGGTCCTTCGAACATTTAGATTTTGAACCTGACTAGTAAAATTTCAGAAAATTGACTTTTCATATTTTTCAATAAATTAATCCGCCCTTTCTCAAACAGTTTGGATTATATACAGTTATACTTTGTTTTCAATATGATTTAACCATATTTACAACTAAATTGTCAAATGTAATCCAATTAAGTTCATTGTGTTACAATAAATATTTGCGGCCTGACGAGTGAGCGAAGCGAACGAGCTCGTCTAAAAGAGGAAGAGGGAGAGTGAGCGGAACGATCGAGATTTGTGCTTGAACGAAAATTAATAATTTTACCGATTATTTGCTTTGTATCCGAAGGGGATGAGGAGGTTGATGAAGAAGATGGGCCAGTTAAAGAAGATGCTGATGTTTTATAGCAGCGTCCGCTGGTCCCCCTGGTACTTTATCTAGATACCATATGTTGTATATTTTTCTTGAATACGGGACGTTAAATTAAACCTCTTCATTATTTACAATCAAAACGACGTTACATTTTAAAATCTTCGACAAAGTCAAAGCTTAGCAAAAATAAAACACTTTTAAATAATAAATATATGTCCTTTGTATATTAAGAACAACTGGCTTATGTTTAACTCTATAAAAGAGATTCAGAAACAGGAATTACTTTTTACTTCCCTTTTACAATGAAAAGTAATAATTTATATTAAAGTAAGTATTTTTTTCATTGAAGAATTTAATTAAAATTAAATTAATTGCAGCTTTTAAACACTTTAATCCGTGACTTTTAACCAATATTTCCCTAAATATTCATCTTGATTTGGGAGTTTACTGTTAACGATGCACAATTTGTATCGTAAATTAAACGACAATCATTTTAAAATATTTCTCCTAAAAATTGTACAGTTAACTCCAAAAAATTTAGACACATTCAAAATATTTACAAAATTCAAACTTGTGGCCTCTTTGTTCATTTGCCATTAAAAATTTAATTTATTTAAATATTTGTAGCCGTTTCGGAACTTTTAGGACATCTAATATACGGAAAGACTGGTCCGGAACGAGATATGTATACTTCGTTTCGTTTGCGAGACAGTCCAGATGGTGAAGATAACGTTTATCTAGGGTGGCGCCGATAAGCTCTACTCTTCTTAAACAACAGTGATAAGGCTCCTGGAGTAGATATCGTGATGTTTTCCGAGTCACTTTAACGGCGATGTAATTAAAAATTTCCCACAGTCAAATTATTCCAACATCCCCCCGTTATTACAGTTCCCGTTATTCCTTATTTTTGACAATTTTAATCACTATACGATGGTGCACGTATTATTCCGTTGGCCTATTCGGTTGAAATCTATTATATATAACTAGTATTTTTGATGTACGCAATCGAGCAGTTTAATTTATACTCTTAGTTAAAAATGTTACTTTTAGTTCCAACTCAAGTACTCCCGTTAAATTCAATATTGTGATTATCAAAACTATACACTTATTTACATCTCTTTACATTATAAGATGTTTTAAATAATCAGCTCAATCCCAATTATTCATAAAGAGATTCAATATTGGTGAAATTATAATAATTTTAAATTGATAAACAATAAAGTACTTTATTGTTGAGGCCTTTCGCCAGCAATGCCTTCCTACTGTGAGAATAAGTAACAGTCGTTTGATGATGCCAGCATTGGTGGCGAAAGGCCTCATCGATCAAATGGTTATTGTGCTGTTACATTTTGGTTAATGCGCTATTAAATTTTTGTTATTGTGCATCAATTTTAAATTATTATCAATCTCAACGTTATTCTAATGGGAAAATTTCAAACTGCAATTGTGTAAGCATCTTTATTTTGAGTGATTTTAACAAATTATTGGCAGAAAGAAGTGCAGACCAAGGCCTATCCCAGGATACCAAACATTGTTAGAGGATTTCTCTTCACAAAAAAAGCCTTAGCGTATTAAATAAGTATACATAGATATATTAAATTAATATATTTAACACGCACATTAAATTGTAAAAAATAGAATTGACTGCAGTATCCTGTGCATACAAGCAATCTTTAAATTGTAGAAAATTGTGATAAATTAGGAATTATAAAAAAATTTTAAGTTAATAATATTATATAGCCTACATGTGTAGTTTCAATTAGTTTTTAAAATATAATGAATTAATCAAAATTTACAGATTAGGTAGTGGTTATTGTATTAATTACACCTATGCCTTTATTGTAAAATGTGGTCACTGGGTATTAAGAAAAAATATTTAAAAAAATTCCATACACTTCCAGGACCGTTAATTTTGTAAAATAATAATAAATAAATACGAGGCTTCGTTCAATAATAAAACGAATTTAACCATTACCCCCATTCACAAATTTTACAATTTAAAATAACATTGTGAAATTTGTCATTCACAATGGTTCAACTTACCCCCACCACTTCTTTTTTAAGTAGGTCAAGGCCAAATAAAATTACCCTGTGAGCGGGGGATAAAGCGCTTAGTGATATGTTATTCCAGTATCACAAAGTGCTCTATCCCCCGCTCTGTTTTTTTCCACATACCAAACAGCTAGTCCATGTCCAAGTCCAAGTCGCACAAAATAAAATAATTTTACATTCCCAAAATTTGCTCCCCACCGTCGTCTACAAATTCTGGACTTGCAATTACGAGTCGTTCAAAATTCTTATTTTCCAGTTGAGCTTCTAAATATTTAATTTTTCGCTCCAACTGCTGGATATAATCCGCAGCCCCCATCCAAGTGTCCAGCTTACTGGCGCTCAATTTAACTTTTGGCACCACCAGTTTAACCCGAGCATCGCCACTCGCTCCTTGTAATTGCGCTGATGGTCCGCCAACCGCTTCAACTCCTTATTTTTTATTTTACCGTCCACCGTGCCCTCCATCAATGCCTGTCTTAAAATATTTCCTCCTTCTTCATTAGATGGTCCAGGTTCTGGTGAAGAATAATTTTTGTAGTCAACCAGCATTGGAGCATACACAAACGGATTTGCTCCTAAAATTTTTACCACCCGCTCGTGGTCATTCTGAAATTTTCTGCTGGGCGCTTCAAATGAGACTTCTGCAGTGTTTCCACTCATGATGTGTAGCTCGGATGAAAGTACAAAGCAGAATGAGTCAAGTGAGTAGCGCTGGGAACTCAGTGCGATTCAGTAGTAGTGGGGGAAACCGGATGTCACGTGACCTTTCAGTAGTGGGGGAAACCGGTTGTCACGTAATCATGTACTGCTTCACCATAATGCTAAACATCTGTTTGGTTAATAAAATTAATTTGTTAAAACTTTTCTTCGCCGTCCAGGACACTGGTTTGGGACGTGTCTGAATAATGTTTCTTTATAAAAAAAACATTATCCCCAGGTTACGATATTATATAAATGAACTTTTTTTTAATAGCTCATTTATATAATACCCCCAAGAGGGTGAAGAAATAATTTGGAAAAACTAATTTGGAAAAAAAATTGGAAAAAGAATAATTTGGAAAAAAATATTTTTTTTTAACATCACAAGTTACTCCTTCATACGCCACACAGTTGTCAACTTTCCTAAGAAACACTTGCGTATCAAATACCCTCTGAAGGTCATAAAATGTGGTTGTACCAACTCTGGAGAAACCCTTGCCTGTACATTTTTCTCATTGTGCCTCATCAAAAACACGTTAGGCTTTACACTCAGATGTTTTCGAAAAAATATTTATGACCTTCATAGAGTCTTTCATAGCGCACAAAAGAACGTTTATTTCGTTTGACAGGAGCAACATTTAGCGAATATGGTCTTGCTGTATTCCGGGTGCAAGCTGACTCGCGGTCAAGATGATAGCGGCATAACATTTGACCGCTAACAGCCCACCTGGTACATTTTTGACCCATTTTCGCTACAGTTTCCCAAATAAATTTACACTGGCGTTTCGGTGCCGCCTCCTTCTTAGACCTTATTGTTTTACGTAAACCCGGTTTGATTTTATTAATGGTATACTTACTAATATTTTGGGTTTCTCCACTTCAGGTTCAGGATCTTTGGAGGTAGAAGGATAGAAAATAAAGTTTTGTTGCGCTTTAGCCGGACTGGTGGAAGGAGTAACTGGAGTAACAAGAGTGGTTGGATCAATAAAGGATTTAAAATAAGACAGGATATTTTGGGTAGGAGATGATGGTCTTGGAGGAGTTGATGGCTTCTTCGGACTAACAAAAATTTCTTCCTCAGAGCTTGTGTCCAATGATATAACGGCCGGCTTAGTTGCACTCGAAACGGTTGTCACAGTATTCGTAGTAGCAGTCATCAACACAGTCATGGCGGTCAAAATATCTCTCAGTTGTTTCACCAGTGATGGTCGAGACCAGGACGCATATCCACAATAATTTTCTGAGCAGTAGTGACTGGCGGCGGTGGCAGTGGCGACAGGCTTGGCATGGATGCAGAAGTCGAAGCAGGCATGGAAGCGGAGGTCGTGGCAGGCGAGGCGGCGGAGTTCGTGGCAGGCGAGGCGGTGGCTGGATAGTTCTTAAAACGTGGCATGGCGCGGAGCGATACGTCGAAGTATTCAGCTTACAAGTTGGAAGCAGAATGAAACTGCTCGCGAGGCCAAAGGAATATTCTAATATTTTAGCTTGCCGGATTCAGCACAGCCGGCAGAGAGGGTTACATAATGCTAATATAACAGACTGGTTCCTTGGCTAGCCGGCCAACTGTGCCTGCAAAGAAATCAGTTTATCGAGAGCCTTAATACATTGCGCACCTCGCCATCGCGGGACTTTTCTGTGAGTATTTTTTTTTATTTTTTCAAACTTAGCAAAACAGAACGTAGCCTGTTTGCACACATTTAATTTTTGTTACACTCTATCGCTGTGCTACACTTAAATTTACTTAACAAATTATTTTCCACTCCTTATTTAATATTTTCTTCCTTACTTGTTAAGACTTAGAAAATGAAATATTCAAAACCTGTTTGATTGAAAATTAATTTTTATTTAGCTCTACAGGTCTCCTAATATTTCCCTACACTTTTATTTCACAGATGTGTCTAAAAACTTTTCACTCGTGATTAAATTTTATTCCACACAAGTTAATTTTGGACTTTGCTACAAAACTGATCCATGCCCATCTCCTACAAAATTATTCTCCATTTTCTCCACCTCTTTTAGTCTTATATTTAATATTTCTTGAACTTAAATTTTGTACAAGTCTCTCTGTTAATTTTTCTGCACAGTACGTGTTACTCCTTGGACAGTTCCCAGCAAACTGTTTCTACACTTAGCAACAACGGTCCGCATTACCCCCTCCACTACTCATTCCCCCGCTATAGCCCTGTTCCCCCACTACTTCCAGCTAAGGTGCAACACTTGGCTGAGTGTTTCAGTTTTATCCAAACCTTACTGTGAGACACACCTATGGCTGAAGCTTTGCGAGAAAAATTATTAAGAGTAAAGTTTTTTCTGGCCAAGCAAAATAATTCTGTTAAGGTGTCCAAGACTTCCACTTTAACAAAAATGAAACGTTGCTTCAAAAATAATCCCAAATTTTACTCAAGGGATACAAATATTACTATGGATGATAAAATATTTCAGAAACTTTTAGACGAGCTAACTTTTGCCAGTAAAATAACGTTGGTGACTCCAATTCCAGACCAAGTGTCAAGATCACCTGAGAAAGAATAAAAATTAAATATTTCTCAGAAAATATTTCCAATCCGAGTTACGGAGGTCCGGTAAAGGACAGACTCGGAAGAATGTTGCAAACATTTTATTTTTTCTTCTATCTGACCACTTTACCCCCACAACCTCCTTATCCCCACCACTGGGCCGGGTACCTGGGATACCGCCTGTGTCCAAGTCAGTATGTCTTAGGACGCGGTGCTGTTCGCATCGCGTGTCGTTTGTCGCACTGTCAGGTGTTTGAAGCAATTATTCTTCAGCTCTCAGTCTCGGTGGGTAAGTCAAATATAAAAAATATTTTTTTAATTTACCGGTTCTGGGGTGAGGTCAATGACCTCTGGCGGTTATATTAGGTCTAGAGTCTGATCGCTAGGGAATAAAAAAAAAAAATTTCGCACTTTTGCGATTCCTCGAGAAATTTCAATTTCTCGCCGTACTCGGAGGAATAGCAAAAGTGCAAAAAAAATTTTTGTACTCTTGCGTGACCTCGACCTAATTAACATCAGTGACGTCATCATGATGACGTCAGCGATAATGACGTCACCATGACGTCATAGGTGTGACGTCATATGACATGATTGGTGACGTCATTGGTGACGTCACTGCTTACGTCATCGTGATGACGTCACGATGACGTCAATAGTCGATAGTAGTGCCGGTAAAAAGCACTACTAGTTATATTTCAAACATATAAATACTTTATTAAAGTTCAAACTAAATCAATTTACATGGAACTCTGTAAATTACATTATTTACAGTCAATACCTTGCCGTTCTTGGCAACCCATTAGAACATAAGAAAACTAACAGCTTTATAACAAACTATACCCTTAACTAGAAAAAAATAAAACTACAAAGCTACTATAGTATAAAATTAAATTAAATTATACTTTTTAAGTTATAGACCAAGCAAAAAATGACCATTTGACAACTAACATATTAACTAGGCCTATGGATAACTATGTAAAATACCCTCACTATCGTAAAGTATGCTTTGTACTGTAACTTAAATAAATAAGGCATTAGCCGATTTTTTATTTAACAATATTGCAAAAATCTATTTTCAAAAATTGCTAACAGAGGTATTATTGCACATTGTCACTAAGAGGGTTAAACATTTCTTTAAGCTTTTTATTGTTACAGCTACAAGACAAGCAAGCTGCTATGACAAGTTCAAATCTATTTCCATATTACAATAAGCTGCCCTAGAATAGGATATGTGGGTACATGTTATATTGTGTATACATTAAGCATTAGGTAACAAACGCTTACTTGAGGTCAGGATGTAGTCTGGGCATGTGACTGTTCAAGTTACCCTTCACTGCAGCTCTATACTGACAGTGTGGACATGCGTGTGGTTTATCACCTGTGTGTGTCCGCATATATACAGTCAAGCTATAACTCTCAGCAGCCCTGTAGGAGCAGACAGTACAGCAGTACGGACGGTCACCACTGTGTGTGCGGGAGTGGTTCCTCATGCTACTGCTAACAGCTGTTTTATAGTCACACTCAGTACAAGCGTACACCTTCTCCCCGCTGTGCTGTGTCATGTGCCGTCTGAGGGCACTACTCTGTGTTGCAGCGTACGGACACTGATCACACTTGTACGGCCGGTCACCTGTGTGTATACGTTTATGTCTGACTAGGTGATGAGCTCGTGTAAACCCTTTACCACATACATCACATCTGTGCGGCTTCACATCACTATGGGTCATCATATGGCGCTTCATTTGACTACTTTTTGTATTTTTATAGTCACACACATTACATCAGTAGGTCTTCCTGCCGTCCACCATCATGGCCAACTGTTGTACATCGGTTGGCACCAACGAAGGCTCCACAGTTTTCACAGTTCTGCTGCCTCTGCACTTTTCTCATGTACCTCCAGGTACAAAGGGGTTGTGTATGTTACGTTGCATTTGTCACTCGAAAACACCAGATCTGGAATAAAATATAATTACCTTTATAATAAGGCCCACAGAGAATTGTTTAGTTGTACTGATATTTAATTTTATATAAATATAAAATAAACGTATAAAATTATATGTTAGAAGAAGCATTTTGATTTGATCTGGTGGCACTACTATAAATAAATCAAATTCAATCAAAGTTGAACATTAAAATCATAATTGAAATGCAAAGTGAACAGTAAAGATGTACTAATTATAATTAGTTTCAGTGGTGGATCTAGAACATTAATAAGGGGGGGCTAACCGGGGGGTCTGCGCCCCCCCCCCGATCGGCGGGCCAGACCGGCGGGGGGTTTGGGGGCCCTCCCCCGAGAAGTTTTTGAAATTTAAGTGTTAAAAATAGCCAAAATAGCAATTTCAGGTCATTTCTTCACCCATCGCTTTGGAAAACAATACTAAATCGCCAATCAATTTTTACTACAAACAACAGTTTGGCCAATGTACTAACTTTCATTGCTCTTATCATCATTAATAATATTATCATTAATTAAAATTTTAATTTTAATATTCACAATCTACGTAAAATTTCAGTAAAGTTTTGTCCAAAAAGTTTTTTTTTATTTCAACAAATAACAAAGTTATAGGCAAAAGAAGTTTTGAGCAAAAAACAGTTTTTCGAGCACAGCGAACAAACCAGTAGAAATATCTGAGATTTTTACACATAATTTTGTTCAGCTATAATACTGCCCTACTTTGCTAATTTGACCTTTCCTGTAACAATTATAGTTTGCGAGATCCCAATGGTGAGCATAAAAAATGACTACACTGTATAGTAGCACCACTATGGTTAATAACATACTTGAAGCAGAACACCAACCAGGCCTGTGGGAAAGTTTGGATTGATCTTGTTGGAAAATAAAAGTCGGACTCCCTATACTTCTTAGTCATATGATTTATTTAAATATTAAATCCAACCAAGTAGATATATTAATGTTATAAAAAATTGGTTAATATTAGGCAAAATTAAGAGACAAAAAGATTTAGATTTTTTAGACTACTAAGACATTTGAAATTAAATAAACATTTTATACAGAAATTTCCATAAATCAAAGAAGGATACTGAATAAAGCGTGGGTTTTACTTTTAATCCACAAATTGGTGTGCAGTAACTGGTAGGCTTATGGGACCACCAGGAAGGAATGATCTTAGGCTGGCCACCACAAATAGATCAATTAGCTACAGGTAAATTTTAATGCTATTTAATATACAATTCAAGTTTTATTTGACGTTTATTATTTAAAAATTATTAATAATCTTTCATGTAAAAATCATGTTAAGGATAAGAGAGTAAGTTCATTTGTTTACAAATTTTGTCTACTTAAAATTGAATTACAATTAGTTTACATATTATTTTATTATTATTTATTTTTACTGGATATTATTTTCATGACATTTCAATTAATATTTGGAAGTTATACAATGCTAAATAGAATAAACAAATTAATTATTAACTAATTATTATTAACTAATTATAATTATAACTAATTATAATTAATTATGATTAAAACTAATAAACTAATTATAATTAGTATGTCTTTACTGTTCACTTTGCATGTCAATTATGATTTTAATGTTCAACTTTGATTGAATTTGATTTATTTACAGTAGTGCCACCAGAATGCTCAAAAATCAAAAATCAAAATGCTTCTTCTTACAACTAATTTTATACCTTTATTTTATATTTATATAAAATTAAATATCAGTACAACTAAACAATTCTCTGTGGGCCTTATTATAAAGGTAATTATATTTTATTCCAGATCTGGTGTTTTCGTGTGACAAATGCAACGTAACATACACATCTTCTTTGTACCTGGAGGTACATGAGAAAAAGTGCAGAGGCAGCAGAACTGTGAAAACTGTGGAGCCTTCGTTGGTGCCAACCGATGTACAACAGTTGGCCATGATGGTGGACGGCAGGAAGACCCACTGCTGTAATGTGTGTGACTATAAAAATACAAAAAGTAGTCAAATGAAGCGCCATATGATGACCCATAGTGATGTGAAGCCGCACAGATGTGATGTTTGTGGTAAAGGGTTTACACGAGCTCATCACCTTGTCAGACATAAACGTATACACACAGGTGACCGGCCGTACAAGTGTGATCAGTGTCCGTACGCTGCAACACAGAGTAGTGCCCTCATACGGCACATGACACAGCACAGCGGGGAGAAGGTGTACGCTTGTACTGAGTGTGACTATAAAACAGCTGTTAGCAGTAGCATGAGGAACCACTCCCGCACACACAGCGGTGACCGGCCGTACAAGTGTGATCAGTGTCCGTACGCTGCAACACAGAGTAGTGCCCTCAGACGGCACATGACACAGCACAGCGGGGAGAAGGTGTACGCTTGTACTGAGTGTGACAATAAAACAGCTGTTAGCAGTAGCATGAGGAACCACTCCCGCACACACAGTGGTGACCGGCCGTACAAGTGTGATCAGTGTCCGTACGCTGCAACACAGAGTAGTGCCCTCAGACGGCACATGCCACAGCACAGCGGGGAGAAGGTGTAGGCTTGTACTGAGTGAGACTATAAAACAGCTGTTAGCAGTAGCATGAGGAACCACTCCCGCACACACAGTGGTGACCGGCCGTACAAGTGTGATCAGTGTCCGTACGCTGCAACATAGAGTAGTGCCCTCAGACGGCACATGACACAGCACAGCGGGGAGAAGGTGTAGGCTTGTACTGAGTGAGACTATAAAACAGCTGTTAGCAGTAGCATGAGGAACCACTCCCGCACACACAGTGGTGACCGGCCGTACAAGTGTGATCAGTGTCCGTACGCTGCAACACAGAGTAGTGCCCTCAGACGGCACATGACACAGCACAGCGGGGAGAAGGTGTACGCTTGTACTGAGTGAGACTATAAAACAGCTGTTAGCAGTAGCATGAGGAACCACTCCCGCACACACAGTGGTGACCGTCCGTACTGCTGTACTGTCTGCTCCTACAGGGCTGCTGAGAGTTATAGCTTGACTGTATATATGCGGACACACACAGGTGATAAACCACACGCATGTCCACACTGTCAGTATAGAGCTGCAGTGAAGGGTAACTTGAACAGTCACATTGCCAGACTACATCCTGACCTCAAGTAAGCGTGTGTTACCTTATGCTTAGTGTATACAGAATATAATATGTACCCACATATCCTATTCTAGGGCAGCTTATTGTAATATGGAAATAGATTTGAACTTGTCATAGCAGCTTGCTTGCCTTGTAGCTGTAACAATAAAAAGCTTAAAGAAATGTTTAACCCTCTTAGGGACAATGTTCAATAATACCTCTGTTAGCAATTTTTGAAAATAGATTTTTGCAATATTGTTAAATAAAAAATAGGAAAAAATCGGCTAATTCCACATTGAATGATTGTCACCATATGAAGTATTTATTGTTTATTGTATTAAGGGTTACATGTTTGTTCTCTGTAAAAATATATTAGAAGGTATTTGAAAAATATGAAGGGCATAATGTAATATTACTAAAGTAGATGACTAACGATATGTCTATTTATTAAATTCAAATCAATTATACTTTGTAGTTAACCTAAATTTGAGTTTGTTAAAACACTTTGGTCATTAGAGTTTTGTGAAGTTGATTTAAAAATAAATTAATTAATTTTAAAAATTAAATAACAAAGTAAGCTTATTATAGTTATGAAACATAGATTTTCTATATAAAATGACCTCTCAGAAGAGTATTTTTAACAAATTTAATTCCCCACAGACCACGTCTGAATGCCTTATTTATTTAAGTTACAGTACAAAGCATACTTTACGATAGTGAGGGTATTTTACATAGTTATCTATAGGCCTAGTTAATATGTTAGTTGTCAAATGGTCATTTTTTGCTTGGTCTATAACTTAAAAAGTATAATTTACTTTAGTTTTATACTGTAGTTTCTTTGTAGTTTTATTTTTTTCTAGTTAAAGGTATAGTTTGTTATTATTATATACTTAGATATTATGTTATTGCAAGTGGGACTTAATAAATCAAAGTCACGTTTTCAAGTAACCATTATAATTTTTTTAACTTTACTGTTACACTGATTTTTAGACATGTTCATCATTCGAGATTCATTTTTCAGAGCCCTGAAATAATTTAGTAAAACATATCCTAAGTGCAAAGACCTATGAGCAAAGTTACCATCATATTCCATCATATTTCAACCCCCACTGGCCCTAAATCAATCAAGTCCAGTGGGGCGGAGCCCTAAACAGCTTAAAAAACTATATTTGCAAATCCGTTTCTTGGTGAGTTCCTTTGAGGAAAAAGGCACGTCCATGTTAAATTACAACCCCGGTGGCCCTAAAGTAATTTTGAAGTCCAGTGGGGTGAAGCCCTAAAGAGCTTCAAAAAATATATTTGGAAACCCTTTTCTTAGTGAGCACATATGAGCAAAGAGAATCGTACATCAAATTTCAGCCATTGTGGCTTTAAAGTAATTTGAGTCCAGTGGGGCGAAGCCCTAAACAGCTTAAAAACTATATTTATTTGCAAAACCGTTTCCTAGTGAGTACCTATGAGCAAAGAGAATCATATGAGCAAAGAGGAACGCCCACGTCAAATATCAACCTCGAATGCCCTAGAGTAATTGTGAAGTCCAGTGGGCTGAGGCCTAAACGACCTAAAAAAACTATATTTGCAAAACCATTTTTAATAAATGAGCAATTTCACTAAAAATGTTAAATTTCAAACCCATAGGCTCTAAAGTAATTTTGATGTCCAGTGGGGGGGGAGCCCTAAAGGACCTAAAAAACGATATTTGCAAAACCGTTTCTTAGGGAATGATGCTTAAGAACAAAGAGAACCTCCATGCCAAATTTCAACAACGTATGTATTTGAGTAATTTTGAAATCCAGTGGTTCACAGCCCCAAAGGACTTCAAACATAATATATTTTGTTGAACCGTTTCTTAAAATGAGAGCATATGAGCAAAGAGGAACGCCCACGTCAAATACCAACCTCGAATGCCCTGAGTAATCGTGAAGTCCAGTGGGGCTGAGCACTAAACGACCTAAAAAACTATATTTGCAAAACCATTTTTTAGTGAATGAGCAAAGAGGAACACCCATGACAAATATCAACCCCGTTGGCTTGAGAGTAATTCAGTAGTCCTGTGAGGCGGAGTCCTTAAGGTGCTTTCCAACAGCGTTTATTAGTGAGCACCGATGGGCGAAGTGGATCTCCCATTCCAAATGTTTCAAATAATTCCCTTAGATCATCAGGTTTTTCACATTGTTTTTTTTTTTTCTCTAGCCCCCATTTTCATTTTTACTCTAAAAATTTGACTTCCGTATTTGGATCACTAAATTAAGTTCACATTTGGCATGAACCTTGATCATAGTAATGCTCATTTTCAGGAAAAAATCATTTTTATTCCCAGGTGCATTGTAAAAAAGGCAGCCATATTAATTGTTAAACTCAAATATCTCAAAACCGACAAATTTAATTCAAAATTTTCTAATAACAAAAACAATTTTTAATTAAATTATCAAGCCAATAACACCAGTTTGTGAGGATATAACTACAAATAACACAGTTATTGGGATTTTTCAATGAAAATTACCTAATTTCTGTAAACACATATCTCAAAATGGTTCGTTAAGCCGCAAGCCACCATTTAGTTTTTATACTTAATAATTTTTATTTCGATAACAGATCATTGTATTAAGTTCATATTTTGATTAAGCCTTAATCAGAGCAATGCTCTTATTCAGGAAAATGTTATCTTTCCCCGATGTGTATTTTCATAATGGCGGTCATTAAAAATTGTTAAACTCAAATATCTCAAAACCGAAAATTAATATAAAAATTGTACAAAAGTTATAAAACTTCACAAATTAAATTATATTACTATTAACAATAAATTTTTAAACATACAGCAAGAAATAGTGGAGTTATTAGAATTATAATATAACAAGAGGTTAAAATACCTGAATTGCCGTGTAATCCTAAGTCGTCATGTTGGCGACCGGTTTCGGTACTAACAGAGTACCATTATCAAGCCTAATTGACGTGAATTTTCACTCTTCTGAGGTCGTCATGAGTCTTGAAAACACATAGCACAAAACACTAACACATTTAACACAAACACGTAAACGATAAAATGCATGGCCATACAACTATTTAGCGGCGCGGCTTTTCTTTGACCGAACAGTAATTCTATACAGAGAAATGTATCGGCTGAACAAATCTACTCCACCCATGCCAGAATTATATGTTACCGAATAATTCTGTCATCTTACCTTGAAAATAATCAGCATCACTACTTATGCCATAAGGCATGCGTAATAATCTGTACCTAGCAAAGGGGGTGTTAAAGGTACATAACCTACTTGATTTTCATCTAGTTTGAACATCCAGAACGCTGAACTTGCGTCAAGAACAGAGAACAGCTTGGAATTTGTCAATTTTCCACTAATTTCTTCTGCTGTGGGAATTTGACATTGAGGTCGTTTTAAATATTTATTCAAATTTCTAGGATCTAGAACAACTCTTAAGCCTGAACCTTTTTTATTGATAAGTACCATACCATGAACCCATTCAGTTGGTTCATCTACCTTGGCAATTATGCCTAAATTTTTTATCCTTTCTAATTCAAGTTTTAAGGGTTCTACTAAAGCAAAGAAAACTCGTCTGGGAGGTTCAATCTTAGCTTCATAATTACTGCATAACTCTAATTTGATTTCTCTTGGGATGGTACCTAAATTGCCATCAAACATAGTTTGATAATCTTTTACTACAATATCATCACTTTCAACAACTGAGACAGATTCTACATGTCTACTTATGAGACCCAACTCACTACAGGTATATAATCCCAACAATGGTGTACACTGAACATCAACGATCGCAAAGGAGATTGAGTAATTTTTTCTTCTGACAACACAATTTATATCCACTTGACCTACAACATTTACTTTTTCTCCCGTAAAAGTGGAGATTGAAACATTTATTTTGTACATGAGGGTTTCAGACAAACCTAAATCTTTGAACAAAGAGTGTGAAAATTGATTAGTTTGGGCTACACTGTCTAGTTTGAAAGGAACAACCTTATGATTTATTACTAAATTTTCATACCTATCACTTATGCTTTGAGATGTACTAACGCTATCAATTGTGAAGTTACTTTCATCTGAGTCAGTAGGCATATAGTTTACATTTGAATCGATAAAATCATTTATCCTTCTAGTATTTTTACTTGGGTTTGATTTTAGTCTGGTTGTTGGAATTTTTTGACTGGCAATAATTAGCAAAATGATTTTTACGTTTACAAGAGAAACACTCTATACAGTAAACTTGACATTGATTTACAAAATTGTTTTTTCCACAATTTCTACCATTATTTATAAACTTCTTAGGACTAGGCTTACGCTTAAATTGTCTATTTGATTGATGAGACTGGTTGTTACTCGAAACTTTTGGTTTGGATGATTTGCTTGCACTTACTTGAGCTATTCCCGAACCATCTAACTCCTTCATCTGCACTGAAGACAACTCAGCAGTCTTGCAGATATTCACGGTTTTTTCCAAGGTTAGGTCAGCCTCAAGTAGCAGTCTTTCTTTGATGTGTTGGTTGTTGGGACTTAGGCCACATATTAGTACATCACGCACTAAGTCTTCTCGTAGCTTGTCAAATTCACAGTTCAAACTTTTATTTACAACGTCAGTATAGAAATAATCAAAAGATTCACCAGGGTTTTGTTTGCGTGCTAAAAACTTGTGTCTTTCTACTGTCAAGTTTTTCTTAGGAGAGAAATAGGCCTCGAATTTAGCTACAACTGTATCATATTTGGAAGCATCACTGGAACGTAAGGTAAACGAATTGAAAATTTCCAAACACTTTACACCAAGATTCTGCAACAAAATTGCAACTTTCCTTTCATCCTCTTCCTTTTATAGATTAGTTGCTGTTAGGAAAATTTTAAATTTTTGATACCAGTATCCCCAGTTCTGGGCCAAATTGCCCTCTATGCTAATTGGGTCTATATTTGAGTTAATACTATTAGAATTTGGGCTAGTAGGGGCCATATCACTTGAAGTTAATTGACTGAAGACTTATCTTTCAGTAAACTGTAGCAAACTTAATTACTTATAGACTGGTGTACTTACAACACATTTTCACAACACAAGGCTCAACGACATTATCCGTATTTATTATGTTAATCCTCTTTAATTAAATCTTAATTAGTATAAACCTGACACCATGTTACTTTGGTGTTTTCAGTAAAACACAGTTTTAATTTAAATTATAGTTTATTACTGAATAACACATATTAAGAAAATACAGTTACTGAAATTACACTGTTTCTGTCTGAGAGCCATTGTGTGAGAGAGTGAAGGAGGGGAAAGCTGGCGGTTGTGGAGGAAGCTGGATACATTGGCATTTGGATATTTACAATAACATTACATTAACATGTTACTATATCAACAGAGCTGCATTTATCAAGATTATAATGTGAGTAGGGGGACTTGGCCGGCTGTCCGCCTGCTGGTGGAGCCGGTGGAGCCGGTGGAGCCCCCCCCCCCCCCCGAGACCACCCAAGTTGCGGAGCCCCCCCCCCCGAATTAGTAGAGGTATTTGTTTTTTTGTTTTTTTTTTTTTTTTTTTTCGTTTATTTCATTTATTTTCGCTTATTTCATTTATTTTCGTTTATTTCATTTATTTTCGTTTATTTCATTTTTCAATTTACATAATTTGCTTCCCGCCTAAACGCTACCCACGCCATCAACGTTAGTTACATAACCGACCGTCCGTCCTTGAAACCCGCGCGCTTTTTACAAAATGTCGTTCGACTCATACACTGTAAGTAAGCGATTCACTCAGTCTTACACAGTCACTCGTGCGGTACAGACATGAGCGCGTCCGGATTAATTGACGAATACTTGAATGCATTCATGGCCGACATCAACGCCGCGGACGACAACGCTACACTCGAGCAGATACCAGTTCCACCATCACCGAGGCCTAAGAAGAGGATAAGACCTACGCCTAAGCCTAAAGTGGAAGAAACAGCAAAACCAGGATGGGTTCCAAAACCTTCAGATGACTGCCCCATCGTGTCATGGCTTGAAAATGGACAATTTTACGCGGTACAAAATCCATCAAACAGCGGACCAGTGCTATTAAAAATGGAAATGTATGATGGTTCGGATATGGTGTACAGATGCGGATTATTTATAGACAAGAATAGTGAATTATACGAGAGCGTCAACCAGGTAGTGGACAAGTCAGAGAATATGTGGATTAATAAAGCTACGGGAGTACCGAAGATTACCGGCTTGACACAAACAGTAACACGATACAGTAAGACAGTAGAGAAACCGAAAAAGCCAATGATAAAACCGAAAAAGCAAGCTGCGCGTAGAAGAGCCACCAAGAAAACATTGTAGGAACAACGTCTAGACACTGTGGAGTGCGACCTCACCGAACACCTGCGCTCATAAAAAATCCATGATGGCCGCCACCCTTCTTGACCACCTGCGCAAACAAAAGATCCTTCTCAGAATTCATCGACCACCTGCACAAACAAAAGAAGCGGAACGACCCTTCTCAGATTACATCGACCACCTGCACAAACAAAAGATTGGACACCTGCGGGACGATCCTTCTCAGATTTCATCGACCACCTGCGCACATAAAAAATTCCAAGATGGCGTCGCGGGCAACAAAAACCGAACGAACGGACCGACCGAGCATCATTCTTCGCCTGGAGACCACTTCGACTAGTCGCATCATCCGCATACTCTCTCATCATTACCATGTCGAGCATCAGCAGCAGCATGACTTCAGAGTCCGCACCTGGTGTAACGATGGACCTGCGAACATCATTGAACACCTGCAAGTCCAGCTCTCCGGCCTACACCCGCCTGTCTGATCTGCGAGAGGAGTGCAGCTATGCGATCAGCGGGATGGAGCGTGTGACCACTCCATTCGGAGAGACAGTCGTCGTCATTCTCGAGGGACAAGTCGGCGATGATTTCTTCCTACGAGTCTACCTGCCCAGGCGTTTCAACCAAGTCCTGAGCGATCACGACATCGAGCGGTACAACAGCGGCTTCGGAGATCGCCTACGTCTGGTGAAGCGCAGTCCACTTCCAGGCAGTAAATTCACACCGTTGGAATTTTTGTAAAGCAAGAAAAAGAAGACTCAAGATTTAATTAACCTTTATAAATTTTGATAGCTTTCGTAAGCAATAAATAATCCATGTACATTACAGCATAAACTAATGTCTTTTATTTTAAGATGAAACCCCAAACCTTTATTTTAAGAAAAGTGTATGGTATTTAGTTTTAGTGTCAGTAGCAGTCATGAGCTTGAAGTGGCAGCATCCATTCTCAGCCATTGTGGCGGGTCCATCGGGCAGTGGTAAATCACATTTTGTGTCCAAGTTTATTGAACATATAAATGAAATGTGTGATGTAAAATTTGCCAAAATTAACTGGCATTATGGTAGTGGTGGAGGAGGAGGTGATGTAAGTAATTCCAAAATAAACCACATTGAGGGCTTACCAGACTTGAGTGATTATGATGGTAAGGAACCAATACTGGTTATAATTGACGATATGATGCGTGAGGCAGACGATAGAGTGGTGGATCTATTCACGAAGGGTTGTCATCACCGCAACATCAGTGTGTTTTTCATTACTCAAAATCTTTTTCATCAGGGTCGTGGGCAGAGAGACATCTCACTAAATGCTCACTACATTATATTTTTTAAAAATCCCAGAGACAGAGTACAAATCAGATATTTAGCCAGGCAGATATATCCAGACAGCCCAAAGTTCATAGAGGAAGCCTACAGTGACGCCACGAAACAGGCACACGGTTATCTACTTTTGGACTTGAAACAGTCGACATCTGAGGAAATGAGAGTACGCTCTTGCATATTCCCCGAGGATCGTGTAAACTACGTGTACTTACCAAAGAAAAAATAGCTAGTCAGTTGCAATCATGTCGTGCTTGAAGAAGGACGCACCGCTGCTCAGAGCGCTGATACACGCAACACCCAAGGAACGCAAGGCACTGCTAAAGGTTTGTGACAAGAGTCGCATTCGTTCAGTCTGCGAGTGTGCCTACAACGTGCTACGTGGGAACGTGCCTCTGTCGAGTAAGACTAAAAGTCAGTTGAGCAAACATAAAGTGACTCTGAGACGCTTAGTAAGACAAGGACAGTGTTGGGGACAGAAACGAAAGTATCTAGTGCAGAAAGGCGGCGGAGTTTTTATTCCATTACTGTTGGGCACAGTGTTACAGGCAGCAGTCAGTAGTGCATTGGGAAAGTGAAATGGATGTCCAGACGAAACCGTTTTATTTGACTTTACTTAGCGGCACGGGTCCCTCAATACATTATTATCCGAAAAATACTACACATGATTTTACTGTACAACTACCGAATTACATTTGCTTGGACGGTAGAGATTGGGAAGTAGCGCTCGTAGAAGCGCATTATCCATGTACGTTCGCAACAGTAGACTCCGATGCTCTACTAAAAATATTTGGTTACAAAAAGGAAAAAGACAAGAAGTCTGCAGGAAAAGAAGACAAACCATTCAACAAAAACGAAGTATGGATCGTCGACGTTAAACCAAATCCCGGAAACTACACTTCAGCCGAAAATTTGTTGAAACATATCAACGGGTTGGAAAGTGTAAAGAAAACTGGAAGTGTATTCGATATTGACGAAGCAAAGCGTCTTAAAGTGACGTTGGGAACAAATACATTGGGATCTACCGAAGGAGTGGCTGGTTCCCCAAAAATCGGACTTCAGTTAGGAATAGTACGGGGAGACGAATTGGTTCATGTGCCAGGTTTACAAACGAGTACTAGACCGATTAATTTAAGTCTTGGTTTACCATCACATATGCTCGTGCACTGCGATCTGATTGAAGAACAAATATTAAGCGATGCCCGTACACCGTTATTGAGGATTATCAATATATCCCACACGATAGATGATTATGGGACGTACAAGGCAGCACACATTAATGATCCGCACTACGTCCCGGTGAGAAAGAAGACATTCGAAAGTGTGAGAATTTATGTGAAGGACATCTTAAAGCGAGATCTCTCATTCCGTCACGGAGCGTTGACCGTTAAACTACACTTCCGACCGGCCGCTGCTGCACATCAATAATGGAGCACGCAAAGAAGATGGCTATCGTCCCACAAGAGCTTATTGAGCGTTTACAGGCTACATCATCAACGGAGAAGCCATCAAGCAATTTGTCCACTACGGAAGGACTGGACGTGGAGATGCAGAAAAGAATGAATAACAAGAGTATAGACGATAGTGAAAAATGGAAACTGTACAATCAGGCGTTGCAGCGTTTCTTACACTTTGCCTCTAATAATCGCCAGCCGATTAATATCCCAATTGTGGATGCGACATTCGGTGATCATGCCCAACACCCGACACGGGGTGCAGCGGAAGGACCAGTCGATGAGATTGTCGAAATGTTCTCAAAGACATACAGGAGTGATGCCCGCAATCTGTTACGATTTATGAAAAAACCCGATAGTCGAATCAGTTGGGATATCAACTACTCGGTGTTTATCGATGGTCGAAAACTGCCGAATGCGAATATAGTTGATATTTTGAATAACATAGTGAGAGTTCGAATAACCGAACGTATACCGCCAGGATGGATGGAAGTGATGACCGCTTTGAAAGAAATGAATGTACCTCTAGAATTTATAAATAATATCAGAGCGTTACGGGAATTGAATGACACATTCAAATCACCATCACGGCTGACCAGTTCACCAAGTGCGCCATCACCGCGCAGAACACCGATGCGAGAGCGGCTACGTTCGTGGGCGACAGTGAAACGGGGAGCTAAGGAGCCTCGCGGTGAGACATCATTACAGAGAACATTACGCGAAGTCGATAATTATCTAGCGAAAACACCGATTGAAGAATCGGCGAGTGGCGGCTATGCTACGTCAACTCCTGCAAACAGGGATGAATACCAATGGGAAACGGAGCCGCTGGGCTTTCTAGACAGGTGGGAGCCGTATCCGGCCAAGTGAGCATGGATCGCCTCTATTACAACCCCGGCGAGCCCGGCGCGTTCGGCGGTGTCGCACCGCTAGTGCGAGCTGCACGCAAGAGAGATATTTCCAAGTCGAAAGTAATCGAATGGTTACAATCACAGGACACTTATACATTACACAAGCCGGTCCGTAAACGCTTCCCACGCAACCAGTACTCGGTTTTCGGTCCGTATGAACTGTGGCAAGCGGACTTGAATGATATGCGAGGATTGAGTAAATACAACGATGGAGTCAATTACCTGCTGACCGTGATAGACGTGTTCAGTAAACGTCTGTACGTGAGAGCGTTGAAGAGAAAGGAAGGTGCAGAAGTGGCAGTTGCATTCGAAGAAATATTCAAAGAAGCGACTAAAACTCCGCGTTGCCTCCAGTCTGACAAAGGAACAGAGTTTACCGGCGCCAAGACCAGACAGTTATTCAAAAAGTACGGAATAAAATATGTGACTACGCAGAATCCCGATGTTAAAGCAGCAGTAGTGGAACGCGTGAATCGTACATTAAAGTCTCGCATGTGGCGTTACCTGACTTACAAAAACACTTACCGATATATCGATGTACTGAACAAACTGGTGAAAGCATACAATGCCAGTGAACACAAGAGTCTCGGTGGTGGATTGCGCCCCATCGATGTGAAAAATGATCGGACGATAGCACAAGTGCTACAACGCATGTACAGTAAAATTCCACGTCGTGTTAAGCCCAAACTCAAGATTGGTGACACGGTGCGCATAGCAAAGGAGAAGGGCACGTTTGCCAAAGGCTACGAGACCAATTGGAGTAACGAAGTGTTTACTATTCGTAAAGTGAACACTCTGATGCCGCTGCCCATGTACACGCTGGCGGACCTCAAAGGTGAAGTTTTGACCGGTCAGTTTTACGAACACGAATTACAGAAAGTAATCTATCGGAGTGATCAACTATTCAAGATTGACAAAATACTGGACACTCGTGGCAGAGGCACCAGTAAGCGTTATTACGTCAAGTGGCGAGGTTACGGAGACGAGTTTAACTCTTGGGTGAGAGCGCAAGACTTACAAAATGTCTAACTCGCAATTCTTCCTGACGCTGCCCAGCAACAGTTCTATGGAATATTTCCCCAACAATAAGGTCTCAAACTACACTACGCATCTTTCGAAACAGATACGATTGGAAGGCGCGTGGGAGATGGCTCTGGTGGAATCTCACTATCCATGCTCGTTTCCATTAGTGGGCAAGAACGAGATTATAATAATCGAACAGGATACTATTCTTTCCACCATAGGTATGGAAGAGCCAGACAAGTACACGTTTACTCTGGACATGGGTTACTACAAGAATATAACCGAACTGCTGAATATGATCAATGATGCGAAGGACCTCATCGATTACGTAGAGTTCACCTATGATAAAGATGCGGACAGAGTGGAAATAAAAATACTGAAAGAAGATGTGGTTGCGATACATTTAGACTATAAACTGGCTTTACAGTTGGGATTCGATCCGCAGCAGAAGGACATTGTGAAAAACAATAAAGCGTCATGGCCACCGAATCTGTCGATGGGGCTTCCAGCTAATATGTACGTGTACTGCGATCTGATTGAGCCGCAGCTGATCGGAGACGCTTCTGCCCCGCTATTGAAAATCATCAACATTGACAGAGGCGACTACATGCACGGGGCGAATAAGACTGTACTGTACACCAGCCCGCATTACGTACCGATCACTAAAGGAGCATTCGAGACTGTGGAAATCGACCTCAGGGATCACACTGGACAAAACCTGTCATTCCTGTTCGGGACGTCGTACGTGAAGCTACATTTCAGAAGAGCTCTGCATAATTAACTGTAAAAATGGCTTCGAACGATCCGTACATGGCGTACTACTATCGCCAGCATTCGCAGACGGGTGGATCAATAGAAAAAGTCTTTCGAGGCGCCGCCTATCAAAGAGGACATGGAGTCGGCAGCTTCTTGGGCGGTATGTTTCGCACCGTATCTCCGATAATCAAGAGCGGAGTTGCGGCATTGGGCAGAGAAGCGTTAAAGTCCGGAATGGGTTTCCTCGGTGATGTCACTCTGCGTACGAAACATCCCAGAGATGCGGCGGAGGAGCGCATGAAAGAGTTTACCGGCTCGTTGAAGCGCACGGCCGATGACAAGATTGAACGAGTTCTCCGTGGTGGTGGCAGTGTCAAGCGTCTGCGGCCGACATTCAAAAAGCGCGGATCGCGTAAGAGTGGCGCGAAACGCGCAACGCGCAAGACTTCCGCGAAGCGCGCAATGCGTGGCGGCAAGAAACAATCGAGTAGCGGTCGCACACTGCGTGTCACACCTCAGTCTCTGGCTAAACTCCTCAGAGGAAGGACGTCATCATCGCCGTCCAAGAAGAGAAAAGCAGCAGTTAAAAATAAAAGGAAAGTAGCAAAGGCAATAAGAGATATTTTTAATTAATCATGTCGTTCATACATCAAAGATCATGCGAATGCGTCAAGACGGAGCTGGACTTGTTTTCTCTACCGCCCACACAGACGAGTATCGAAAATGGAAAATGGATTCAATACAAACCGATATCCACACTGACGGACGATTCACCGATAGAGTTTGTAGTGCCCGGCAATGGCGAAGAGTATACCGATCTCTCGCAAACAATGCTGGAAGTCACAGCATCGATAATCAAGGCGGACGGAGCGGCGATCGCCGAGGCCGATGCAACAAAAGCCGGTCCAATAAATAACTGGCTACACTCGTTGTTCAGTCAAGTGGACATGTGCATGAATCAAAAATTGGTTACACCACAAAACAACACGTACGCCTATCGAGCGTACATCGAAACAGTATTGAACTACGGATTCGATGCCAGGAAATCGCATCTATCGTCCGTGCTGTGGAACGCCGATGATTCAGGCCATATGGAAAACACCGAAGACGATAATGACGGATTGGAAAAACGACGGAAGCTAACGAAAGGAGGACGAGAAATCGATTTGGTCGGTCATTTGCATTTGGACATGTGTAATCAGAATAAATATCTTTTGAACGGAGTCGAGCTACGCTTCAAGTTAAACAGGTCGAAAGATGCATTCTCCATAATGGTACACGAAGGTGACTACAAAGTGCATATCGTCGATGCGAACCTGTGGATTAGAAGATGCAAAGTCAGCCCGACCGTACTGTTGGCGCACAGCAAGATACTACAGTCCGGCACCGCTAAGTATCCTATCACACGAGTGGACGTGAAATCATTCACGCTCGCTTCCGGCATAAGGAGCAAGACTCTGGACAACGTATTTCTGGGACAAGTTCCGAAGCGCGTGATTGTCGGTATGGTAACCAATGCCGCATTCAACGGTGATGTCAAAAAGAATCCGTACAATTTCAAGAATTTCGATTTGAACTACTTCTCACTGTACGTGGACGGTGAACAGGTGCCGGCCAAACCGCTCCAACCCAAGTTCTCTCCTGCCGGTAGCGCAAAGTTCATTATGGCGTACAACACAATATTCAGCGGCACGGGGATCCATTTCTCAGACGCTGGAAACGTGATCAGCAGGGAAGATTTCGAAAACGGTTACTGCCTGCTAGTGTTTGATCTAACGCCCGACCTGTCTGCCAGCGATACCGGCCACTGGAATCTCGTACGCAACGGCAGCGTGCGCATGGAACTGGGATTCGGTACCGCGCTAACCGAGACAGTCAACTGTTTGGTGTACGCAGAGTTTGACAACGTAATTGAAATCGATCGACACCGCAACGTGATGGTCGACTTTGGTGGCTAGTCTCTCACCGACACTCGTACGAGATGGATCGCTTACGCAGAGTACGTTGCAGGAATTTGGCCGCTCCCATCATTATTGATTTCCAGAGTTTCAAAGACAACATCAATGATTACATAATGAAGGAAGTCTGCGTTATGGAAGTGGACAGCGGGATACTACTGATGCATCACATCGCCAAACCGCCATTCAACAGGGACGAACTGACCATTGATAAACATCGAGAATCCCATTGGCTATCGAAGCACTATCACGGATTAAAATGGGATCAAGGGGACATCGGCTACTACGACTTGGAACAAAAGCTACGAAAGATAATCGCCAAACGACACACCGTCTATGTCAAAGGATCGGAAAAGAAGAGTTTTATATACAGGCATTTAGTTATTGATCACTGCACTACCAACGTCATCGACTTGGACGATATCGGATGTGGTTCACTGGCTACAATCAACAATCTACTATCGAAATCCACGCTGCGATGCAGTCATCACAGATCACCGAACCATCGATGTTCACTATCCAATTGCATATCATTACACGGATGGTTGTTTTTGACTAACAATATTGACGATGAATTGGAATCTACTGATGAAACAAGTTCATATTTCTGCTCTTGTTTTCACACGTCTACGAGCACTACAACAAGTACTACCGCTGCAACTGTTGGCATCGACACCGTAGAATGAATACTAATCAGATTGAGAAATATCTATCGACTCTGCCAGTGCACAATTATGGGGTCTACGCTGCCGATCGACTACCGCATCGCATCTCCCCGTCTACAGCAATCGTTGTGAATACTGATCCGCACAATGAAGCCGGTACGCACTGGGTTGCATTCTACCTGGACCGAAAGAGTGATGTCATTGAATTCTTCGATAGTTACGGACAGCCCCCGCATCTGTACTTCTACCAAGGATTCCTGAGACGCAACGCTCGACGTTACCTGTACAACGAGTATCGCCTACAAGATGATGACAGCACAGTCTGCGGCCACTACTGTCTGACTTACCTGTATTACCGAACTCACCATGATATGAGGATGATGGACTTCGTGCAGCTCTTCGACGACACCTCCACTGCTCACAATGATGCGATGATCAGAAAACTATTCACCAGATTGTATAAACACTTGTAGCAATGTTTGCTATTTTCTTTGTAAAAATCTTTTTATATTTTTCTTTGTATTGTAAAGTAAAAATCTTTTTCATTTGTCTTGTAATGTAATTTTTTTTCTTGTAATAAAAATGAGTACTCAACAAACACCAATCTTTTCATTTCCTTTTAGTATGTAAGTTTTCATTTTTGAACAGGCTCAATATTTCAAAGTGCATTTAGAAAAATCAGATAGTTAATCTTTGTGTAGACTCGACATTTATAATTTACTTTCAAAGACCAGAGAGTCTAGTAACTCAGTATTTCAAAAGAGTCTGATAATTTACTCATTGCACATATTTGACATAATAGTTCAAAGTGAAAAGAGCCTATTAGGTTCACCTTTATACAGACTCGACATTACATTTTTACTTTCAAAGACCAGAGAGTCGAGTAACTTGATATTTCAAAAGAGTCTGATAGTTTAAGTATTTGTACACCTCTGTGCAGACTCGTCATTTATATTTTACTTTCAAAGTGAAAAGAGTTTGATATCTTAGTATTTTTAAAAAAGCAAAGAGTCTGACAGTGAATGATCTTATTACTATGTGTAAAACTGGAAAATGAAAACAAGTATGTCAATACAAATGACTAGATTTATTGAAGCAAACTTAAGTCTAACATCGAGTGTTCTGAAATTATTCGACAAAATTAAAACTTTATTCAATATCTGTAGAAATTTGAAAAAAAAAATGAACTTGATACAATATTTTCAAAAGATCAATACAGATGACTAGATTTATTGAAACAAATGTTTGCAAGAAATAATTTACAAGAACTTTATACAATATTTACAAAAGAATAAAATTTAAAATAGACAACAAAGATAAAGAATTATAAAATAGTCAAGAAAATGAAATTTGATTCATTAATAAAATTTACATACAAGCAGCAACAAGAAAAATGTACACACAAAATAAATAAAAGTTCATATCACAGTCCATAAACAGTCCATATCACAGTCCATCACACACTCCCGAGATCCGAACAGAGCCTACCCGATTACACTCATGCGACTTAAATTATATCGTCTATTCGTCTACGTCCATTGGCGCTGGTAGAGCTGGAGGTAACGGTGGCGCCCTGGGGGGAATAGCATAGTGCCCCCACGGAAGCGTGTTTATTCCGTCCTCTGGCATTACGTAACGTTTGTCATCATAGGGTGCCAGGGACCGCTTCCTTACCACAACGGTGTAGATTATGTGGTGTTTGCTTTGGAACCTCTGATTGTCCGTGCATTTGATTGTCTTGTTGTATAAACAATCCAGGTAATCTTGCACGGAGAGGTCCTTTGCAACTACGGCGCGGTTGACGCCCTTTGCCCGCTTTATCGGCGGAGGCGCACCACAGTCGTCGTCATCTCCGTTACCAACAGCACACGTAAAGCCTCCGGACAACATACAATATAATTTTGCCATCAAGCCGACGAATAACCTAATAACTCTCCCACCGACTTCGTCCTTGAATTTCCCCAAAACCCTAGCGTTGCGCCCGTCGTAGCACATGTGGTTCTGGGGATAGTTGCTGGTGTCGAAGTCGACCAGGTGCGTCATCATGTCGCGGTAGACGTCTAGGGTACGGATGGCGTAGACGATACCATCTGTGTCCATGTAGGCCATCTTTATATTCTCGATGCCGTACCTTTCTACCATATCGTAGTGAAAACCGTACATCCACCGTTTACTGTGGTCCAGAATGCACATTCCCGCATAGACTGGCTTGTTCAATACGACTCGCACTTTCGCCATATTTAGTAGTGCCAAGTTCTCGTCGTACCAAATACGGTCATTGAAATTTGCTTTGGCCACGTACTTTGTGTATGTCTTGCGGGATGTGGCGATCTTCATGTTTTGATGTTTTCTCACATTCTGGAGACTCATACCGTAGACAGCATTGACCATTAATTTGAACATTTCTACTTCGAATTTGTTGGTGGCCTGCCGTCTCAGTTCGGTATTAAGCATCACGTACGGTTTTAACCACGGCGACTGTTTAAAACGCATAACCCGGTGAACGCGGCGAACACGCAGTCCATTCTCGATCGCTTGTTGTAAGTAACGATAGTGGATCACGTATTCATCCTTGTCCGTGAGAGTAGCCATTAGTTTGCTGGATTGTCCTGCTCCACTATTAATGATGTCTTCTGATGAGTAGGGCAGCTGGTAAGCCGGCGACTTTCGTACTTCCGGACAGAACGGGAGATCGCGGTGTTTGT
The DNA here is from genome assembly GCA_030545055.2 of Neoaliturus tenellus. NCBI lineage: Eukaryota > Metazoa > Arthropoda > Insecta > Hemiptera > Cicadellidae > Neoaliturus > Neoaliturus tenellus. The sequence goes on along the minus strand of CM061536.1, from coordinate 98,301,827 downwards.
CGTGGAGTGCCTGGTCTCTTGGGTACTCCAGATCAACCTCCAAAACGTATCCATACTCACCGTCTGCCGGTATGTCCATGATGTTCAAGTCGTCGATTTCCTGCTGCGACAGCCACTCAAAATCTTTGTAGGGGAGTGGTTCTGACATGGCCCATCCGTAGAGGTTATTTGCGTCATAATACATTAAAAATGTATCATCGTCGTATTCTACGACACCTCCACTTGTCGATGCGCCCTGGCCGTCTCGGTTGCCACCATCTTCCGCTCTTGTGTATTTGTTGTTGGCGACAACGTGCCTGGTGACGCATTGGGTCAGTCCACCTCGGATGCCCTTCTCGAAGAACAAGTACATGTCGACATCTCGCAAGGTATCGAGCACCACTCCAGTCTTGAGAAGCATTACGTCCCACGCGTATGAAGGTAGCGTCAGATAATGTGCAGGATCCAAGTTGTAGTGCGTCATGCACATTTCTCTGAATCCCTCGAAGACGTCGGCAAGTAGCAGAACATCGGTCATCAGATATATTTCTGCGTACTGCCCGAGGGATGTACAACTAAACTTATCCCATACGCGTTGGGCGTGTGCGTAATCCTCGTCGGAAACATTTTCTCCGAAGACATCTTTAGGTGGCAGGTGATCATCATTAAGTACCTCCATAGACGTGACGTACTCGTAGGGGAAGATTCCCTTCCTTCGAAGCAAATCAAAGTCTTCTTGGTCTTGGTGCCGGGCGCGCGTGAGGTGCATTTTGTTGGCCGGCAGAAGCGACGCTAATGTACCTAACGCCTTAGACATGAGACGGTACGAATCAACGAATTGTAATTTAATACTGTTCCGCCGGCCCGCGCCCGGATATTTGAAGCGCTTCGAGAAAGTTATGTACTTCTCCTCGGTGTTGGCGAGTACCTCAACGTCTCCCTTGTCCACGCCTAACTCACGCACGATGAAGTGGGCGTCGTAGTTTGACAAGTTATGGAAATACATATTGACGGTCTCCTGTTCCCTGTAGCGGAGGTTGCACGAACGATGAACAGCTCCTCTGTAGTTGTACGGAGGCGAGTGTTGGTGATCCCTAACTTTCATCTTATCTTCACCATCGTTAGGGCCGAATTCCCGTTTACAGATGTGACAGACAGTGGCACGTCGGAATTGAAGTTCTTCCTGCTCTGTCAACTGAGGTGGGTCTCCGGGCATGCGCTGGCCGTAAAGGATGTCGCCAATCTTCCGTACGTCATCCCGTACAGCGTTGATAAAATGCTGCGCAGCATCCTCGCCTCTGTACATCCGCAGCTTGGAGAAGGTGTTGGAATCCTGGTCATCATCATCGCAGTCTCCCTCGTCGGCTGTTCTTAGGTCGTCGCGAATGTAATACGCATAAGCGTACGGTCTGTGGACATTCCTAACATTGTTTGGTAAACCACCCACGCGCTGTTGGCCAATCGTTCGATTAGTTGCTGGGTCCCAAGCAGGCGGTCGAACAGTTGGTGCGGGATGAATTGGCCTTTCGGCCTCAAAGGGTACGAGCATACTCTCAAAGTCGTCATATATTGTAAATCGGCTTCTCTTTGTACGCTCGGGCCGATTGAACATGATGTGCTCTTCTTCCGCAACATCGGTTCTCAATGGCGCGTTTTTGGAGCAGTAGCGCCTGTGTTCTTCTAACCGCTGCTCTCCTGTGAGACCCAGTTTGTTTGGTCGGTTGTCAAAATGCGCGAAGCATCTCTTGCACATAAACAATCGATGTGCACGGCGTGTAATTTGACTGGCAACTAGCCTCTCAAAGTCAAAGATGTATGCGTAGTGGGTGGTTCGTTCATCGGTTAGGAATAGCAGATCGAAGTGGTTCGGTAGCTCTTGATCCACGACGCGAAGTGGGAAGACATAGTGTTCTTCTTTATTTTGGTGTTTCTTCTGCTTCTTTTTGTCCAGACCGTACACATTTATGCTTACGCCGGGGTTGTTGCGTTCAAACGTGCGAATCTTGTCTAACCTTACTGGAAATTCCAAACCATCAAAATTTAGGTTTGCTCGTGTCCTGACCTCTGCCGTAAAGTGGTTAGCAGTAAGCCGGTCACGACGAACATTTTCAACGAATTTAGTAAGGATAGCATACTCGAAACAACGCTCATCCGCAACGTTATACACATTAACCACGGCTCTTTTCATGGCGATGTCTTGAGGAAGGAGGATGAAGGAGCTACCTCTGATAGGGCTGTAGACATTGACTCTCACTTCCATATCTAAAACCCTAACAAAACTCCATCCTGAGCCCTTCATTTCACAAGTCTCTTTCTCCAACAAGATTTTGTTGATGAACTCCTGACAAATTTCATCAACGTCACTTGTGTGGAAGATCTCGACATTCTTTGTCTTAAAGGCCCGCCTACAAGTCTCGCCATGAATATTTACAAATTCGCATTCGACCCAGATGTTAACTTTGATGGCATGAGTGTTACGTAATATCTGTCGCATGAGTGTAATTACCTGTGTCCTGAGAGACAGTAGAAACTCCTGCAGGGTAACTGACTCGTCCACGGGCTCTGCCAGGCGGTAGGTTTTAAGCCGCCCACGGAACGCTGTCTCGACCTCCTCGAAACCTGCAGGAGCTAAGTCGCCGGGGATCACAGGCGCCTCGTCGTCTTCGCTCGATGTTGCCACTGATGCTGGCGACGAGGGGGCAGGCGAAGGTGGCTGGACTCCGATGGTCTGCTCAGGCTGGCGTTCCGCACGGAGGGCTTTACAGTGTTTGCGGGCGTGGACCTGCACATTGGACTTCCTCGTGAAGCTTTTGCCACACCCGCCGCACGTATGGCCTGAAATAACACAAAATGCTGTAGTCCCATGTATAATTATCATGCTCAATCTGAAAAGATTCAGTTTTCAAAACAATATGAAAGTTTAAGTTCAATGTTTAATATAGTTATTTTGTATTGGAAAACATTTAAAGTTATAATTTATAAAAGTTAAAATATTTCTCTGAACGTCTACACATTGTGACTGAGATTCATTTAACATTAAATTGTTTAGTCTTTACAATAGAACTCTTTGACAGTGTGACCCATTTAGTGTGGATGAAATATCTGAATAAATATTTACATTTGAGGTAAGTTTGTAAATTAATAGTTTAAAGTAATGGATAAGTACATACCTGTTGTGGGAACTCCAGTAGGCTCTGGGGCTTGAATGAGTTCCGGAGCATTGGACGGACCCGGTCTCGGCTCGACGTCGGGAGCGGAGGAGGGACCGGGCCTCGGCTCAAAGACAGGAGCGGAGGATGGTCCGGGCCTCGGCTCAATGACAGGAGCGGAGGATGGTCCGGGCCTCGGCTCAATGACAGGAGCGGAGGATGGACCGGACCTCGGCTCAATGACAGGAGCGGAGGATGGTCCGGGCCTCGGCTCAATGACAGGAGCAGAAGAGGGGCCGGGTCGTGGTTCCGCCGGACTCGGTGTGGGCACGAAGTCTGTAAAGAATAGCACATACATGATTAGAATATTTTATATTATTCGTATAAACATAGTAAAAGGTATAGAACTTTGATCACAGTACATCAATAGTTCGAATGCTACAGAACTTTTAAGTGAGAATAGTGATTAGCGTTAGATATGTTGGTTCACAACAAAGTGTTGAGCTAAATTTGAAACAAAAAAGTTAGCTGAGATACGGTGGATCAGATGCTAAATTGGATTTCTTTCTCATCATTATGAAAACTACGAAAGAGAGTGGAATTTCAGACATATGACTATTTAGTGAATATAAATAATGTTTAAAATACTGACCCGGTCTAAATGCTGGGTTCATCGCTGGCTGAGGTCGATGTTTCCTGGTGATGTGGCGGCGCAGAGCGTCCTCCCTCGAGAACGTCTCGTCACACTCCGTGCACGGGAGGTTAGCTCCACGGTGTACTGCACGGACGTGGCGTAAGACATTTCGCCTCTCGGTGAATGCTTGGCCGCACTGGACGCAGGCAAAACGACGGTCAACGTTGTTCATGATGATCTGTAAGCAAATAACGCTGCGCATAAGAAATTTGTTGTAATTCTCAGAGTTAATCCAACAGTCACAAGAAATCCATTTATGCATTCACTCTACTAAGTATACATGAAATAAATAGTAATAAAGGTTTAAGTTCTAAACTAAGTCTTTAAACTGCTCTAATATCGAATAAACAGTTTACTTGAATATAAAGTCTCATAAAATGTTACTGACGTACATTCGTTACAGAAACTTAATACAGCTTACGTTACAGAAACTTAATATCTTTGTTAAAATTTACATGCAATATGAACAAATCAGGTAGATGTTTAAACTATTTGAGCTACGAGTCTATAAGTGACCAAACCAATCTACTATTTTAAAAGTTTTAAAAAATTAAAAAAAATATTTTTTCACATATGGTTACCATTTTGTGTATGATGTAGTGTAAAACTATAACCAACCTACTCTTTCACTTTATAGACAAATGTAAAATTATAAAAAATAAATAAATAAATAAATAAATAAATAAAAATAAAATGTGTTACAGAGACTCAATAACGGATTTACGTTCAATATGATAGAATGTAACAAGATGTTTAAAGAGTTGCGCTATGAAACATAGTCTATAAGTGACCAAACCCATCTACTATTTTAAAGTTTTATAAAATAAAAAAAAATAATAAAAATAAATAAATTAAATGTGTTACAGAGACTGAATAATGGATTTATAATTTATGTTCAATATGATAGAATGTAACAAGATGTTTAAAGAGTTGGGCTACAATTCATAGTCTATGTGGGATAAAAAGCTAACTACTATTTTGAATAGTTTAGTAAAATTAAAAGTATTTATTTGAATATGTTTCACATTTTGTGTATGAAGCAGTGAAAAATATTATCATCGTACACTTTGAGTTTCTTGACAAAGTCAAAATTTACTGAAATCTAATAAAAAGTAAAACTATATTTAATTATAACTAGTTATTGTAAATTAGAAATAATACTTACATTTGAAGTAAGAAGTATCCAAAGAAGACACTGGCGTAGACAGAGGCGCAAGCGGAACGAAGTGCAGGAACGTCCGGTCACTACGGCAGCTAGGCAACTACTGATGCCGGGGAGTGTAGAAAATGGCCGACGCTCGGTTTGGTTATATAACGACTGTGAGGTGACGGTCGGTGAAGGGACGCGCAGCTGCGTGGGGTGACGGGTAATATAAGACGCGCTATTGTGTAACGTCGCCGGGCGGACGCTCCCACGCAGGGGTGTGGTCGGCCTATTGTACCGGCTCCCCTATCTAAGGAATGTCGCACCTGGCCGAGGGTCGGTACCTTTACACCGTGGGTGGTCTAGAGTTTGTATTACCTGGCGGGAAAATAACGTCCTGCTCCCCCACTCCTACCTGCTGCGGCCACAGATTTTGGTCAGATAGCACTATGGAGTCCGAGAGGAAGGTTGTCGACAAAACCGATGAACAGCATTTGTGGAACTCCTCTATTACAGAGGAGGAGTTACATGCGGCCGTCGAAGCTGTCGAGGAAAAGGAAAAGAACCTCAGGCGACTCTGGTTAGCTCAGATGGATATTTGCGGTTCTGTACCGCGAGATGATTTTGAACTTCAATGCCAGATGGCGATTACCCAACAACTTGAAGCCGCCGAGAATGAGCTAAAGAGTGGAGGTACTATCCAGACGGAGGTGAAGACTGAGAAACATGAAGAATATAACGAATATGATGATTAAACGTGCTGTTGAACCCAATCCTTTTAGTTTTAAGTTAATATTTTGTAAAAAAAAAAAAAAAAAAAAAAAAAAACTACTAATTCGGGGGGGTGGGGGGGGGCTCCGCAACTTGGGTGGTCTCGGGGGGGGGGCTCCACCGGCTCCACCAGCAGGCGGACAGCCGGCCAAGTCCCCCTACTAATGTGATCAAACCTTGCTCCAGTTTCTTCATGGAAATTTACCGGTAGAGTATGGGGTACCTCAGGGGTCTGCACTTGGACCTCTGATGTTTTTTATTGCTATAAATGACTTCCCCAGTAACGTTTCAGAGTCCACCAAAACTATTTTATACGCAGACGACACTATGTTTTTTACAAAAAGTAATACAACAGTTGAAATACAACAGCGAACACAAATCGCAATGAAGGACGCATCGGCATGGTTTCTATCCAATAGTTCTTTTTTTTTTGAACAGTGATAAAACACAAAATATTCTTTTTAGTTTAAGACCTGCAGACCAAGTATTATCTGAAACCCAACCAACAGTAAAATTTTTAGGAATGTTCATATATAATCAGCTTAATTGGGATTCCCACATAAATTATCTATCCACAAGATTATCTCGAGTTGTTTTTTAATAAGAAGATTAACTTCACTTGTGGATGGCAGCTACATAAGAATGTCTTACTTTGCATTTTTCCAGAGTATTTATCGCTATGGTCTAATTTTCTGGGGAAGTAGTAAAAAATTCATGAAATTTTATTAATTCAGAAAAAATTGTGAGAATTATTTGTAATGAGTCTCCTGATGCCCACTGTAAACCTCTAGGGGAAGGTGGGGCAAGACGGGGTACTTAAGCACTTAATATTTTTTTGTTGCGTTATGAAAACCTCAATAAACATAATACATATATCAATTAAAACTGCAGTATCTATAGAGTCAATAAAAAAATTTGAACAAAAAAATATAAAGTATTAACACTAATAAATTTTTTTTCTAAAGGTTTACCAAGTACCACATTTTACCCTATAGTGAGGGCAAGAAGGGGTAGCTCAATACTATAAAAAGGAAAAGGGGTTTGGTTGCTAAATTAAAAATGATTTACCTTTTAAAAATATTTATTGTTTATACCTATAAATAGGCACTGTCTCAACACTAAATAATGTTATATTTACCTTAAAAATTTAATCAAACAAAATTATTGATAAGCTTAATCAAAGATTATTAATTACTCATGGAAATTTTCTCTGTGGTGATAGTGTCGAGATTTGGTGGTTGTCCTTTAAGGTCCAAATCACCTAGACTTGCGTGGTGGGTTTTGTGTCTCTACCTAAAATCTGCTATAAAATTTAGAATAAATTCACAGATGTTGAATCTAGATAGTTCATCACACAAAAAAACGTAGGTCTAATTGACAATAGAAGAAAAATCTATATTGAATTATAACTCCCCGGTCCTGTAATATCTATGCAGAACTCACTGCGGCTGTTTTCCTAGTAATAGAAAAAAACATAGTTAAAATAAAATAATAAATCAGTCTGTTTACCTTATTAAGTGAGTGGCCCAAAGAAAGCGTAAATACGAGCAGAAAAGAAGACATTCCTTGAATATCTTCTTCACCGGCAAGCAGGATAGACAGCGCTAAACTGATATTTTTAATACTTTATATTCACAAACGAAGGCTAACCAACTGAGGAGAACAACTTCAAATCGAGTAGTTGAATAACTGATACCTAACTGAGGTAAACTTTCTCTTTTCGCTCTCCACTATCCCTCCTCCACCCCTGCCAACCCTCAGACAACAACCCCAAAAACCAATTTGGTCCAGGCCTGCCAACCTGCCTCGATCTCATCTGAGCAGGCATGCCGATCCCGCACCCTACTTCCTGCTGGGTGACCAATTTTGGTGAAGACCCGAAGATGCAATGCAAAGGAAATAACGTTTGCTCCTAGTGATGAAAACTACTATTTTAGGTATTGTTATTTAGATTCAAGACAAATCGGCGTTTAAAAAAATAACACATTGAAACAACAAATTTAAACCCCCAATAATGAAATAACATAAAACTATATTTTTATGTTATTGGTTTCAAAGTTGACTGTTCTAATTAAGTTTTGTAAGAAATTTTAGCTTTTGAATCAGCTACCGAATTTTTAATAACTCCCCCATTTGTACATATGAAAACAAGATTAAATAATCAGGAAAAAAGATGGGCAAGATTATAAATAATTAATAAATGAATGGGGCATCTGTCTAAAACGTAAATGAGCTAGGAATTGCTATTTCTTTGGTAAGTTAATTCAGTGCAAAGTTTACTGTATCTTAATTAGTAAATTAAATCAAGTGAGTTGATATTATGTGCTGCTCTTCGGATGTATAAATAACAACAACAAGGATAAATGCAATGAGTTTATTTTTAATTTAGTTTATGATTTTAACTTTACGTAACTTTTCCTAATTTATCCAACATAGAATAAGTTATTTGCTTCATTTTTTCAGGTGCTCTCGAGTACACATTTTAAAACTCTATGTCATTTTGTCAATTCAATCTATTCACAATCTTTATCCAGATTATCAAGAAAATAAACATCTTAGGTAATTTAAAAAATGTTGGTACTCTTAAGTGTACAACTAAAGGCATACTAAATTTCTCATTTCAATTTCTTATTTTTTCCAACAATTTCCCGTCGGGAAATAAGAAATCTTTATTTGCCATTGACATGTACATGTATCAGCAAGTGTCAAATACAAGTAATAAGTTATTAAAATCAAATAAAATAAATTATTGGTCCTTAAAACAATAACTTATAATAGACCGGAAAACTTATTAGGTTTAAAATAAAATGTCTCTTTCCTCAACAAACTCTGATATTGAGTAAAAAGGGTTATTCAATAGCCAGTTATAATTTTTTTTTAATTATGAGTGAGTTGGGTATTATTGGACAGTTTTTTAAGCTTATTATAAATTTTGTGTGACATTGATTTAGTTAATCGGCAAAAGTTACTTTTAATATTGGAGTTTTGTCTGGTCTTGTAGCCATGGATTTCATTACAAAATGTCTGAAGAGGCATTTTTTAAGCTATAGACCATAATGTCATAAATGTACATATTTATAACCGTCCGAAAAGCAAGTCTAATAAATAGGGCAGAGCAGGGCAAGACGGGTTTGAGGGCAAGACGGGGTTTTACATTTTTTTGCTCCGGCAGATGTCACAGTATATCGGTAAATAGTTGAACTAATAGCCTGTTGCCATGTGAATGTCTGATAGTACTACCAGCCATTTTGAGCAGACCGTTCCAAGAATATGGATTTAAATGTGTTTTTATGATGTGACGATTAAATTTTCTGTCAGTCTTGAACGTGAAAAGAATTAGACACCTTTTTTTCTGGTATTATTGATTATTATTATTGAGTAAGGTACTTTTTTAGGAATACATCAATGCATACTATAACCTAGAGGAATATATCCTTGTAGTATTAAATCAATCTAACCTAAAACTTGTATTTGGGGGCAAGACGGGGCATTTAGAAGTAGGGCAAGATGGGGTGTACAATTTAAATGGTGTTCATTTCAAATGTTATCGACTTTGGTATTTGGTATAAAAATTATTCATTTAACAATAGGCCTATTGCCAAAACGGTTAAATTAGCAAGACTCTTATTTGTATTTAGTTTTTCGAGTAAGCTCAGGGTTAATCTTTGATTAAGCTTATCAATAATTTTGTTTGATTAAATTTTTAAGGTAAATATAACATTATTTAGTGTTGAGACAGTGCCTATTTATAGGTATAAACAATAAATATTTTTAAAAGGTAAATCAGTTTTAATTTAGCAACCAAACCCCTTTTCCTTTTTATAGTATTGTGCTACCCCTTCTTGCCCTCACTATAGGGTAAAATGTGATACTTGGTAAACCTTTAGAAAAAAATTTTTATTAGTGTTAATACTTTTTATTTTTTTGTTCAAATTTTTTTATTGACTCTATAGATACTGCAGTTTTAATTGATATATGTATTATGTTTATTGAGGTTTTCATAACGCAACAAAAAAATATTAAGTGCTTAAGTACCCCGTCTTGCCCCACCTTCCCCTAGAGGTTTACAGTGGGCATCAGGAGACTCATTACAAATAATTCTCACAATTTTTTCTGAATTAATAAAATTTCATGAATTTTTTACTACTTCCCCAGAAAATTAGACCATAGCGATAAATACTCTGGAAAAATGCAAAGTAAGACATTCTTATGTAGCTGCCATCCACAAGTGAAGTTAATCTTCTTATTAAAAAACAACTCGAGATAATCTTGTGGATAGATAATTTATGTGGGAATCCCAATTAAGCTGATTATATATGAACATTCCTAAAAATTTTACTGTTGGTTGGGTTTCAGATAATACTTGGTCTGCAGGTCTTAAACTAAAAAGAATATTTTGTGTTTTATCACTGTTCAAAAAAAAAAGAACTATTGGATAGAAACCATGCCGATGCGTCCTTCATTGCGATTTGTGTTCGCTGTTGTATTTCAACTGTTGTATTACTTTTTGTAAAAAACATAGTGTCGTCTGCGTATAAAATAGTTTTGGTGGACTCTGAAACGTTACTGGGGAAGTTATTTATAGCAATCAAAAACATCAGAGGTCCAAGTACAGACCCCTGAGGTACCCCATACTCTACCGTAACCTCATCTGAGAGATTTCCGTCAACAGACACAACCTGTCTCCGGTTGCTGAGGTAAGATTTAAAAAACTTAAGGGAGGTGTCCCCAAGGCCATAATGCTCCAGCTTCATAAAGAGATGCTGGTGGTCTACACAGTTGAAGGTCTTGCTCAGGTCACACAAAGTGGCCCAAGCGAAGGCCCTCGACTCGAAAGCCTCAATTACCTCACAGACCAAAGTGTCAATGGCATCCGAATCAGATTTTCCACTACGGAAACCAAACTGTGAGAGGAAAAGAGGTTGTTACATTAAGAAAAAAAAAACTATTGATATGATCAAAAACCAATATTTCAATTACTTTAGATAATATTGGGACCATTGAAATTTGTCTATAACTTTCAAAGTTATACCTCTCTCCTTTTCTGAAGTATCACATCATTACAAACGTTCGGATCCCAGGGCTACACCCTACACTCTTTTATGTTGTTATTATGGCAGAAGCGTAATTGATTGAATCATTAGGTAGCTGTTGTAACAAATGCTTCCAAATCAGAAAGGAGAAATAAATGTGGCAGTTATATAAATGTTATTTAAGCTAACTGGTTCAACAAACATTTAAGGCGAGGTTTGAGCAGAGGGCGATTTTTAGTATAAGATAGGGTAAAGCTAACAATTACCACTAACACGAAATAGATTTTTCTTTGAAAATTTACTAAATTTGCATAAATCATAATTTAAAATCTATGTTTTTTCTGCAGAAAAATCCCAATAACTCCATAATTAGTAGTCAGATCTTGAAAAATTTTGTATTGTTTTTTAGATATTAATGTATATAACCATCCATTACTGAAATAAAAATTATTAAGTGTAAAAAACAAAATGGCGGATAACGAAGCACTTTAGGACATGTGATCAAATGAACTTGTTTGCGTATTTCAATTTGTAGACTTTGTTAAAACCATTTTTCCTAACAGCCTCTCTGTGTGTCTGTGTGTGTACCTAAGGTGATCACCATTATGATATCAGAAACAGTAAGATTTAGATTGAACTTAAATAGGGAACATTACAATTTTTTATCACAATTAAAAGGATGAGTTTTTATTTTGAAAATTTGGTCGAAATTTAGGAAAATGGCGGACAACTTTAAAATTTCCTTTGGAACATCCTGATTTTTTTGGTTTGGTTGAAATTTTTATGTAATTTTAATACTTTTTATTTCGTTGACATTTTTTCTTGACACAGTTTCAAACTAATGCAAAATAAGTTATGAAATAGGTGTAGGACATAGGCCTAGTAGGATAGTTGGCTAGAGGCATCTAGGCCTAGTCGACAAGCTTAACTAATTGTCTCTATAGGTTGAGCTGAAGATGTGTTTTGTTGGTTTTAGGATTATGTGGCACCTCAATTCTAACCAGTTAGGTTAGGCCTAATGTTTATAGCAAGTTGAACCAGGCTTCATTGAAAAAATGAACTCTTAAGTCACAATAGTGGCAAATTTACATTTTTTAGGGACTGCCGACTAAGGAAGTTCTCAGAGGTAAACACAAGAGATAAAATATGAGGGATATTTGATTCTACGTCTAATAACGTGGAAATGAACATCACTCACCTTTCTACAGATGGTTCTGTATAACTTCGGTAACTTATTATTTTCCAACTAACAGGCGCTCTATGGCGACATTCTTCTTTGCAAAAATTCTATCACTTCGTTTTAATTGGTAAACTAGATACAGCAACGCCACACGAAATAAAATAATAATATGGCACATTTCAAGTCGTCACTCCCTCCCTACTACTGAATCCTAACCTAACCAAAACAATCAACAATATTCCCATTCCCAATCGGCTCAGCCGGAGCCAGCCCTACACACGGCCTGTATTCTCTACTCTATTCTCTTCTCGGCGGGATATCAACACAATTTTACCCTCCTGAGTGGGTAATTTTCAGAAAAATTACCCAGAAAACTTTAGAATTCCCCCACTACAACGCTATCTGGCTAGGTGGCACCGAACTACTTGAGCTGTCTGCTACGCTGGCCCCGTAAGCTTGAGAGGTCTATATAGTATTTAAAGTCAATGACAGTAGTTTATATATTGTACATAACTTTTTTTTGCTTACAAAAACTATCATGTTTATAAATTTTATTTACATCTTGAGTTTTCTTTTTCTTGCTTTACAAAATTCCAATGTAGTGAATTAACTAACTTGAAGTGAGCTGTGCTTCACCAAATGAAGGCGATCTCCGAATCTGCTGTTGTAACGCTAGCTGCTGTGGTCGCTCAGGAGTTGGTTGAAACATCTGGGCAGGTAGACTCGCAGAAGGGGGTGGCCCAAAGAAATGTTCAAATCCCTTCCTCAGGTGATTGTTGTGAATAGGATTGCGCAATGAACAATAAAGCTTGTGCTCCTCCAGTCGTTCTGCGCCTCTGATGCCCAATTTATCCGGTCTACTGCTAAAATATGCAAAACCTGTCTTGCAAATAAATAGTCGACGATCACCTCGAGTTAACTGCCTAGCCACCAACCTGCTGAAATCACTAATGTAAGCATAATGTGAAGTGACTTCATTAGATAGGAAATGAAGGTCAAAATGCATCTCTTTCTCCTTGTCTGTAACTCGTAGTGGATATACATAGTGCTCCTCTTGATGCTTACTATGTTTCTTCTTTTTATTTTTATCCACACTATAAACATTTATACTTACGCCGGGGTTATTGCGCTCGAAAGTATAGATTTGGTCTGGTCTGACAGGAAACTCCAATCCCTCGAAATTCAAATTGCATCGTGCCCTAACCTCTTCCGTAAAATGATTTGTAGTAATCCGATCATGATGAGCATTTTTAATAAATTTTGTTAAGATGGCATATTTAAAGCAGCTGTCATTTTTAAGTTTCTAACACTGAGCACAGCGTGTTTCATGCGAATATCTTAAGGTATAGGGATGAAAGAACTTTCATGGAGAGGGATGAAAGAATTGAGTGATGATGGGGCATGTGATTGCTGTTGGACTCTGGCTGGTTGTTCGGACTGTTGTTCCGTAAGTGTTGCTTTACAGTTGAATAGGTCATGGGTCCTCATGTTATCCTTGCGGTTGAAGGATCTCCCACATCGTCACACACATGGCCTGAAATAACACACATATAGATATAGTCCCATGCGTAGTAATGGTAAACCCGAAAAAGATAAATGTTTCCAAAACAGGGATAATTATTCCGAAAGTATAAAACTGCTACTGAATTTTAATTTATTTTTTTAATTTTTTATATTTGTTTTTAATAATCTTTGTATTAGAATTCATTGAATAGTAAAACCTTAAGTACAATAAATATTTTCCGAATGTTTGCATCAAAACTTAGATAAATTAAAAAATTTCTTTGATAGTCCTTGCAAAATTTTTGAAATAGAAATGTGAGAATAAAGGATTTGTGTGCAAGAGACAATTACAAATATTATATCTGAATAATATTTTTAAGTAAAATACAACACATACATATTGTAGGAAGTCCAGTACGCAGTGAGGTTTGTGATGTATCCGGTTTCGGCTCGACATCAGGAGCGGAAGACGGGTCGGGTTGCGGTTCCGCAGAGGCTGAGAGGGTACGGATGATGGGTAGGGCCGCGGTTCCACTGGACTCGGCATAGTCACAAAGTCTATAACGAGAACAACACAAACATAATTATTATATTTTATCATAAAAGCATGAACACAGTTAAATGTGGATCTTTTCAACACAAAGCGCAAACAATGTTACATAAATTTAAAATGAGAATCTGCATTCGATATGAAAGTGTACAACGAAATGTTTAACACAAAAGAATAAGTCATTGTTAGACTAAATTGGAAATTAAAATATGTGAACATTGGTTACAGTAGAATGAATAGCAAGCAGAAAAGTAAATAGTTGGATTTTTCCATCATGGTGCAAATGAAAGCGGATTTTGAAGTGTATAAACATTTGACTGTTTAGTAGCATCAAGGTTAGTGAGTATGAATAAATTTTTAAATATATCTGAAGTAAAATGAAACTAACCTGGCGGGGGTTCAGTAATAAACCTGAATTTGGGGTTCAGTGGCTGTTGAGGTTGTTGACGATGCTGCGTAGCGATGTGACGGCGAAGGTCCGACTCCCTCGTGAATTTTTTCCGCAGTCTGGGCACGTAGCTCTCACTCCCCCGTGGACAGAACGCATGTGCTGGTAAACATGGTACCGTTTCTTGTACGATTTGTCGCACTGGGTGCAGGAGAAGCGACGTTCCACGACGTTTTTCATGATGATCTATAAACAAATAATGCTACGTATTAATGCAATAAATAGTTTAAAAGTCTTGTCTAAGGCAATTCTCAGAGTTAACGGAATCAGAAAGGAGGTGACATCGTGCTTCGCTGAAATCTTGCGCGTTTCGCGCCACTCTTACGCGTTCCGCGCTTTTTGGATGGAGGACTTATGCTTTTGACAGCACCACCAGCACGGCTTGCAAAGATTTGTTTACACCTCTATAGTACTACTAGTATACATGAAATTACAAATAACAATAACAGTTTAAGTTCAAAATAAAGTCTTTGAAACTGTTCTACTAGTGAATAATAGTTTTCGTTGAATATTAAGTCTCAAAAGTTACACATTACTAGTGCAAGCAAACGTTACAGAAACTCAATATTAGAATAAAAATTTGCGTTCTATATGAAAGAAAGTAACAAAATATTACCGTATACAAAATATATTTAACAAAATATACGCCCCAATTCATAGTCCACTCGTAGCCAAACCTACAATTTTAGAAAAGTTCAAAAATTAAAAGTATTTAGTTCGCATCCACTAATATTTTAACGTTATTGTGCAAGAGGTTGTGAAAACTATGTGCATCCTACACTTTCTGTTACTTGGAAAAGGTAAAACAACTAAAACCTTATCAAAAATCTATATTTAAATACAACTAGTTATTGTGCGTGACAATAATACTTACAATTGAAGTGGTAAATATCCAAAGAATGTACAATAATTGGTACAGGCACAAAGCAGCAGCAGCGAAGTCGAGCGAAGCGCAGGGACGTCCGTTCACTACGATGGCTAGGCGAAGACAGAGGCCGGGTAGAGGAGTAAATGGATGACGCATGCTCGGCTTGGCTACGCAACCTCTGTTATGTAAGCTGTCGGTTGTGAAATGGACGCGCAGCTCCGCGGCGTGGGTTCGGCGGGAAATAGGAAATGCGTTGTTATGTAACTCGCCAGATGGTCAGCAGACGTTCCCACGCAGGGTGAGGCCAGACGGATGTTCATTGTCTCACTAACCTCTCTGTGGAATGTGCAGGTGGTCGATGAAACCTGAGAAGGGTCGTCCCGCAGGTGGCCGGATGCAGGTGTTCAATCTATCACCTATCTTGGTTTTTTACGAGCGCAGGTGTTCGTCGCCGGCCGCATTCCACAGTGTCTAGACATCAGAAATCTTTTTTTGTGCAGGTGGTCGGATGCGGGAGGCTGGGGGTTTATACCTGTTTGCACCTTTAGGCAAAGGATGGAACGACAGTTGTTGCGTAATATCCCACTCCGCATTCCCTTCTATCGCTCCGGTCATTCGCAGTCGTGGAATTGATGCTCTCGTCCCCGTGATAGAGCAAGCAGAGGATGCTTTTCTGATATAAATGGTTAAAGAGTTGCATTACACTTCATGAGCTATATGTCTCCAAAGCATGCTACTTTTTCCCACTGTTGGCCCATCATCGTCCCCACCACCGAATTTTTAAAAGAAATTCGTTGCACTTCTAGACCTATATGTCTACAAAGAGAACTACTTTTTCCCCACCATCGCATGTGCAAAGAGTTCAGTGTCTCCAAAGTCCAAATTTGATGGTCGGGACAGGCGTAAGTAGTAGTTAAATGGGTATGAGTAAAAAAAAATACCTAAAAAATATTTCTAAAAAAATGCAAAAAAAATTTCAAAAAAATTTACAAGAAATTAAAAAACAAATTTTGGAGGGGGGCTTCTCCTGCCGGGGGGGGCTCCTACCTGCTGGTTGAATCTGACAACCAACTCATCCGGGGTCTCGCAGGAGGTGTCAAGGTATCATGACGGTCGGTCCTTTGAGATATTATGATTGTGCAGCTGACAGCATACGTTGCACCTTGTGGCGTAGCACTGGGGTAAAATAAAGCTTGACATTCCAGAGGCATCAGCTCAATCTCAGAGTCTTTTGTGACCACTGCGAAGTCAAACTCTCGAAATTGAGTTACACTTGATAGTACGTGATCAGTGAACTTTAAGCACCTCGGTTACGTAACAGGTTTTTTAAGCAAGGTGCGCGGAATTACCTCATTACAAAATCCTGCGAGATTTGTCAACCTTTATTAATATTTTTTTCATAGAAATTGAAATGGTTTTTATTTCTTCGTGTGTTAAAATGTTACTCGGAGCTACTTTTTCACAGAACTGGTTATTCTCCAGGGTGTAAATGTTCATGGATTGCAAAGGCCTTGACATTTGTTTCCTTAAAGAACTGCTGTCGTTAGTTCCCGCTGAAAATTAAGAAATAAACTTTATAAGTAAAAAGTAAACAATATTACAATTTTTTTATAATGTGGCTGAGGAATATTTATTAAAAGATTGAATTGGAACAATTAAAAATTGTAGACATTGGTTTAAATTCATTGGTTCAGTTCGCTGTCTGGTGGCATAGCTGGATGGCCCATTGTCTTATTCAAATTTTCTGGACTTAATGATTAAATGCAAATTCATTTGTGTAAACCACCATAAAGAAAATCAGAATAAAAGCTGATTAATAATAATGATTAATTACCAACATGCTTCAAATTATTTCAACCACCTTTATCATTCTTCAAATGATGAAGATTTATTACCTCAAGTGTATTTTAAAAATGAACTTTTTGCCTTAAACAAAACCTTTGAAATGTCCATTATTAACATTGTGATTTTATGTGTGAGTAAGTGAGTAAGCCACAGTGTTTACTGTTATGGAGTGCCTTCCATGGAGACCAATGGCACAGGCTTTATCTGCACCTGATGCGATTGGAGGGAGTCCTCTCCAGAACGCAAGTAGGCTTTGGGGGGAAACACTACTTGGGTATAGGTACAGAGTTGAAAAAGGAGCAAAGTTTGATTTAGAAAGTGTATTTTATATCTTGGAAAGGGGAAAACAAGCAAATTCAATGAAAAACAATAGCTTTGTTATTATCTAAAGACCAAATGGTTCCAAGACATGGTTATTGTATAATAGCCCAACAATTTTAATTAGTTGAGTTCAAAAACATAGTAAAAATAGGTGTCATTCAAGGGTTGAACATATGATCATGCCATGTGTGAGCTTTGCATGGTCAATCCGCTTAGTGAAGGAACTTGAGGGATTATTGGACCCTTGACTGATGCACGCACACTCTCAGACCCCCGGATCCCCTCACTGTTCGCGTGCCAGAACGCTAGTAATAGCGCCAATACAAAACTATGAAGTTTTAACAAATAATTAATACCTAAATTAAAGTGTTGTATTCGTAATCAGAGGTAAATGAGTATAGATAACCCATTAGGTACTACAGTAAAATGTATAACTTTTGGTTTTTATTGCAAAATAGTTATTTTCCGTAAATCCTATACTATAATACGAGGAATGTCTGAAGGGATGTGTGTTCCACGATCTCGAAATCTAGCTGTTAGATTTTGCTTAAACTTTGCATTAAAGAGTGTTTCGGCCCAAAAATAAGTTTAGAAACAGTCTCAATCCCAGGAAAAATCAAATTTGATCTAAATTTAAGTTTAAAAATTGTAATTTTTAACATTGGTCTTATGGGTTGCTATTTTGGTAACGAAATAACAACTAAATGTAAACAAAAATAAAGAAACATTAATGTTAAGCAGACCTTTTGAAACAGCTGTTAACTGTGAAGATATATAGTTGGTTGTTGGTGAAAGTATTAAAATTGAATCAAAACCAACGAGCAAGGCTCGGTTAACCTGGTACTACTATCAAAATAACAACATGTTTCATGTCACATTCCTGAAACTAAACGGATGATAGGAATATACCACTATCATTGATTAAAATAGTTATGAATTAACTTTAAGAATTTATCAGTTCACTACTAGACACCCCAGAGTGTGATTCATATACCTGGCAGGCGGCTGCCGGTGAGCCAGCTGCATGTGTGTGCGTAAGGGTCTCCTAATCCCTAGGGTTCCTTCACTAAAAGGATGGACAGTAGGTATTTCATTCACTGACAATCACTTAGGGCCTGCAAGGGGAGAATATTTATAGGCTGCAAAATTTGACAAAAAGAGGAAAACTTAAAATATACCATGAACGTGCGGATGTGGTATAAGGGTTCGGTTTTTATCAATGAATGCTCTCGGTGTGTTTTCACCATCGGTATTGGTAAACATAGCCTCCAACACCAATCCAAATTTAATAAAGTTCAGTCTTACCAATTCTTCCGTCAATGTTTTTACAACTAGTTTTTTGGCCTGGTTTATAAAATTTTCCAATTCCAATTGCACATTATTAATTTTGAAATGAGTCATAACTGGTCCTGGCAAGGCTGTAGTGCACGGTTTTCTTACATCTTCCAATTCTTCTTCTTCCGTATCCTCTTCTTCCATATCCTCTTCTTGAAATTATAACATCGATCGCAAAACCTCTGGCGCGGAGTAACTTACACGAACCTTTCAAATCTCAATATCACACAAAAAGCATTGGATGAGAAGTCTATTCACTTTTGTGTATATGTAGTCAATGGTAGAGAACAATATACATAACCGTAAATTTAAAGTTAGTGAGAGTTGACTTAGTATCTAGCCTATTATAGGTTAAAGGTCTTCCAAACAACATAACCTATAAAATTTCTAAAACCGTAAAACCTAACCTTCGCCTACATACTTATTCATAAAGATTTACTGTTCTAATCATCAAGGATAATCTTGACCCATTAAACTAACTTATTAAACTTAGTATACCTTATGAGTTTCATTGTAATTCAATAGGCCTATTTTGGAATCAATATTAAACTCACCTGAATGCATAGAAAGTCCGCTTGAAGTTGTTGCAAGTCCACGAAAACAACCAATAAAAACTAGTTCAAGAAAAGATTTTTTTAAATACAGTATTTAAAGAACATATTTAAACATTAAAACTATCTTTTCAGACAGATAAAATGCCGAAGATAAACTAAACACGGCGACTAGATCCCCTTGGTTGTTCCTTTTTCCACCACCACCGTTGACCGTTGAAGGCGTTGAATCGAATGTGACAGAGACAGACGACAGGGAAGGGGGGAAAGAATAGACAGAGACAAAGAGACAATAGACCGTTGAGACTTGGCGCGAGAGTTTTGGTTTTTAATGTGAATAACAAAAGAATATTTTTCTTGCAATTTGAAAAATAAACTGTCTGAATAAATTCAAGCTTAAAACCCTTGAAAACGTACAAAACATATCACATGTTTGTTGCTGTATTTTATATTTTATAATTATTTTGAATGTATTAGATCATAAAAAATAGCACCTCAAAATAAGTTTAAGTGTATAATTATTTTCTATCAGTTAACAAATTTGTGCCACGTTAAATATATATGAGTTTACAACATTATTTTAGTATACTTACTTTACTATATTGATATTAAGTTGTGTGTGGAAACTATATTTTTTATTTGATGATTGGTGTCTAATAAATAAAATCGTCACAATTTCAAATTTAAGAAATTTTATCTCAACGTTTTTTGATATTATTGACAAATCCAGCAATCGTAAGAATTTATAGCTTAATCAAAGTTATCTTCAATTTTTTAGTTGGTGATTTTATTATTGAAAAGTTAAATCTTTATCAAAATATAAACAACTTGGTTTAGTGAGATATTATCACTAGACACAGATTTTTGTTGATATCATTACTCAAATAATGATCACTAAACACTTATATATGTTGATCTCACTACACCTCTAATGATATCACTAAACCACTTAGTGACATCAATAGGTACCTAATGATGTCACCACATAATCACTAAAAAAGACATAGATCACTAGACAATAATGTGAGTCTAGTGATAAATATCACTAAACATTCTAATGATGTCATTAGATATCATTAGGTGTCTAGTGATATCACTATATATCTAGTAACATTAATATTCAAATTGTAGTGATATCACTTCAATGTCTAGTGATTTCCTATTGACTTTTTCACTAGGGAACCGCTGTGCTTTTTGAAGTTATATCAAGATTATCCAGAGCTTCTGAACTTTGGTCAAAGTTATCTGCATAATCCAATTTTTTATGTACTGAAATTAGATTTTCTTTGGGGGTCATCTTTGTTATCTTTTTGGGATTGAAATTGAAATCTTCAATTTTAAAAAGAAATTATTTGGCTTCGATATAGTTAAGAAGTGTCGATGTAGACCTGAATACTGTTCCAGAAGGAGAATACATATACACATCAGTTATTTTCCCATATTTTCTTTTTATTTCTCTCCTGCTCCAGCCTTCCAGTACTAATTTTTCACTTCCACTTGACAGATGTTTTTTGAGTAAGGCGTAGTTAAAAACATGTCTGGAACTCCAGATGGACAAAAGAATATATTTTTGTTATATATTTTTACTCTGTGTTACAAAATAAGCACAACAATGAGTGAATTTGAATCCTTTATTATAATATAAATGCTCTATTTTTGTGGACAAAACATTATACGAGAGTTAAAGTCTATTTTTGGAGGGGCAGACTATCCTTTACAGTTAACCAACTTAGGGCCTATTTAACTGTTGATCAGACTATACTTTGCATCAAGCTATTGTTAACTATCTTGATATAGACTCAGTTACTATAGTATTTCCTTTCATGGTTCTAGAGATTTGTTAGGTTTAAGTTGGTCATACTGCTAATGACGTCTGCCCAAAACCAGGAAAACATTAAAAGAGCTTGGCGGCAGTTCATTTAATCTGTGTTCAGGGAGATGGCCTAATAGAAATGAACAGTAGTCGAGTTTTGTGCGGATTAGGCATTTGTATATTTTCAATAAAAATTCTGGGTTAGCTCCTTTTCTACCGCAAGCTAGGATTTTTATAATGTTTAAGTCTTTGTTACATTGGGTTGTTTTGTGATATGTTGTTGATAATTTAGTTTACGGTCGATTGTAATGCCTAGGAGTTTTAGTGTATCTACAACTGGGATCTCTTGTCCACCTAATGCCAGTTTAATGTTAGCGTTATTGATTTTCTTTTTCCTGGAAATTACAATTGATCTACATTTTTCTGTACTTATGTTTAGATGCATATCATTAAGTACTTTCCAAAATTTTCTAGAGCTTCTTGTGTTTTTTGGATAGCAACTTCTAATTTCTTGTTGTTCGAGTATATGGCGACATCATCCGCATATTGAAGGGATGAAACTCCATATGGTAAGTGTTCATTAATTTCTGCCAAGTATATTGAGAACAGAAGTGGACTGAGAGTACTTCCTTGAGGAAGGCCGCGGCAGGTGTATCTTGTGATTGTTTGGTTCTCTACTTGGAGGTTTAGAGCTCTGTTTACTAAGAATTCATGACAGTGAAGAATAAACTTTTTTGGGATTCCACGAATATACATTTTTCTAAAAAGGAGTGGTAGGTGTACGTTGTCATATGCCTTAGAAATGTCCAGTGCAGTTAAAATTGTTGATTCGTTGAAAGTTCTGGCCGTTTCGATATCTGTTATTAGGTTGAGTTAAGGTAGTCAGCACAGCCCCTTTTCCCTGAGTCCGTATTGTGTAGGAGGGATAATTTTCAACTTTTCTACTTTCCATTAAATCTATTTTTAATCATAGTGTTTAATAGTTTAATGAAGATAAGTATTAATGAGATTGGGCGATACGACTCTTCTTTGTTCATGTCTTTCTCTGGTTTTAAAGTGGTATTATTTTGATTTGTTTCCATTTTTGTGGGATTTGTATTTTATTATTCCATATGTCGTTATAAATATTTAATAATAATTGAAGAGCTGATTCGGGGAGATTTTTGATCATGCTATATGTGATATGATCCATTCCTGGCGTGGTATCTTTTTCTTGGATTTTATCGCTGTTTTTTATTCTAATAGTTTGAAATTTGATTCTAATGGATCGTTTGTGTCTGTTATATTTGGTATGTTTATTTCATTAGCTACTGGGACATGATCTGGTACTATTAGTTTCATAAAATCTTCAGCCAGTGAAGCATTTTGATGGATCTCTGGTTTGACTTTTTTCTTGTCTGATTTAAGCCCTTTAACTATTTTCCATGCAAAACTGCTGTTGCTTTTTTCTTCGATTTGAGAGCAAATATTTTGCCAATGTTGTTTTTTGCTTTTGATGTCCCCGGCATTAAGTATTGCTTCCTGATATAGTTTATAATTTAGCGGTGTCAGATTTCTTTTAAACATAGAGAACTTGAGTCTTCGGAGCGCCACAGTGGGAGCATTCAATGGTCCACCAAGGTTTGGGTATAAAGCCTTTGTTGTTTTTTACGTTGGGGGAATGATTTTTTGGAATTGTTGTATCGGTTGTTTTGATTATTAATTCTTCCATTTGGTCGATGCCGATCTGTGTAGCAGACTTGTTGACTAACTTTTCCACCTCTTTTTCCATTATCTTGGTGTACTCGGGCCAATTTGCTTTTTTGAAATTTTTTCTTTCTATAACTTCTGTATTTGGATTTTCCGTAGGGCTTGTCTTTGTTGATTTGTTTAAGATATTAAGGGCAAACATGATAGGAAAGTGGTTACTTCCCATTGGATCTGATAATACTTCCCATTTTTCCATACATGTATAGAGGGTTGGTGATAGGAAGGTTAGATCAATTATTGACTGTTGGTGATATATGTTCGGTATCGTGGTGAAAGATTGGTTGTTTGCTAATATAAGGTTGGAATTGCTGCAAGCATTAAAAATGCCTTTACCTCGCTTATCTGATCTATAGCTATTCCAGAAATGGTGGTGGGCATTGAAATCACCACACACTATTGTGTAGTCCCTGTCATGACAGAAAATATTGTCTTCCCAGAATGATCCGTTTATTGGTTTATTAGTGCTGAATGTAAATGGGGATCCCGAGATTTGTAATTTTTATGCCGATTAATTGTACGGACGTTGAAATAATTTCCTTGATGATTTGACTTTTTAGTGTACAGTGGGTTATAACTGCTATGCCTCCGTAGCTGTCCGCTCTATCTACTCTAGTGACATTAACGTTTTTATCTTTGATGTTGGTTTGTGTGTCGAGCCAAGTTTCTTGGATGACACCTATATAAATTTTATTTTTGTAATATAACTTATCAATTCCGTCCATTTTTGTTTGATTGATCTAGCGTTCCATTGTAATATTTTGATGAGTTTCATATTCAAGGTTTTTTGGGGGGCGGGCTGTTCCCTATTCTGGATATGAGTAGTGTGTTTTGGTTACTTCTGGACCGGAAGTCGTGCCAGCTGCCCGAGCAGCTGCTCGAGCAGATGGCGTCAGATGCTGGGGTGCAGATGGCGAGAGCATATGCCTTGTATTTGAAGTAGAATTGGGCATGAATTAAGAGTTAATTTAAAACTGAAATTTAACAGTTATAACTGGGGCTTGGAAAGTATGTCAAGGTCATCCAGAGTAAGTTTTAAAAAAGCCTATCCAACTACCACCAGAAATAGTTGAAAGTTGAACTAGTTGGTGATAGTGGGATAGGTTGAAGTAACTTTTGAATTTTATTTGTGAACATACAATTAATGTGCAACAGCAGAGTTTAAACAAGTTGAACTTTTGTGATGAACTACAGAGTTGTAAATGCAAACACCAACGACGATGAGAAGGTAAACGCAGAGTCCCCAGATGATGTATTTGAAAAGCTTGAACAAACGTAACATTTCGAATTGGTTTTCCCGTTCCATTTCCAATCGTTTAATTTCCAATTTCAATTTATCCTCTTCCATTCTAGTTATGAAGGGAACTTCATCCATCATATCCATCATGATTGTGTTAGTGTTTGAAATTTTAAAACAAGTGATGTTGATAGTTCAGAAGTCGAAGACGGAATGAGAAGTGAAAGGGAGAAATGTTAGTTAAATAAAGAAGTGGTGGGGGGAAGGATGAATTACAAAGAAGTGGTGGGGGAAAGACGTTGCTCTTCATTATTACCATCAGTAGTGTCAGATGGTGCAGGAGTTAGATTTAGTAAACTGTCTTCGTCCAAACTTTCAACCTTATCACAAATAGGACAATCGTATGTTATATCCAAATTCATTTTGATGGTTGTAAAATTATCTACAAGTTCTTGTAAAATATTAAAAATGTCTTGTAACTCTTCTTTAGAGTTTATTTCAAAACTAGAATTCATTCGGGCCAATGGAGAGTTGTTCATTATTGGAGAGTCGGTGATGGAATGAGGATCGGCGCATAGGGAGGGGGCTTATATAATGGTGACCTTGAGCAGGCGTCTAGGGAGGGGGGCTGTCTAGGGAGGGGGCTTTTATATGGGGAACCTTGAGCTTATGATTGAATAAAATGTTTAGTTCTTCTTCTTCGTCTTTTAATTCAATTATTTGAACCGAAGTAGTTGTTTCATCCTCTTCACTTGATGAAGAAAACAATTCACCAGGATTTAAATATTGAACTACAATTCTGAACCATCTTATAGGATATTCGTCAATGATAGAAAGTAAGTTTTGAAACAATTCTTCCATCTCCTCCCTGTCAGTTATTATATGTTCAAACTTGATAAATTTGTTTTCCATGTTGTTAGTTAGAGTGTTGGAAGTGGAATGATTTAATATTATATAAAAATTAGAACTAGTGGTGGGGGAAATCTCAAGGTCATCCAAATGAAGTTTTAAAAAAGAGTGTAAAACTGAAATTACACATTTGATGGTTCTACAGGATCGGAATACCAATCTGACCTGTATTTACATCTTTTTATCATATGTGTACAAAAATCATCTTGATGAGAATTGGTGCGTTGACAATGAGCAAGATCGAGAGGGTGAAATTTGAAACATCTTTGAGGACAACATGTATGAAAATATCTTGATTTGTAAAGTTTCAAAGTTCGCAATTCCGGTGGCGGTAGTTGTTTTGTTTTGCATTTGCAGTAACAAGATCCGAAGAATTCGCATTTAGTACAAGCTAACCCATCCACCATCATTGGCCCTAAATCTGTACATTGTTGTTCACAACAGTAACGAGGTTTGTACTTGTATTTTTGCTCTTCCATGTTGACGCTGCGGAGTCCAGTGAAAGAATAAGAGTGTATAGTGTTAAATAGCGAGTTTTATGTACTGTGAAAAGTAGTGGGGGTAATTTCAAGGTCATCCAAATGGAGTTTTAAAAAATTATACCTTACAAGTGTAAGGATTATTAAAATTTAGGAAGTTTGTTTCTCTTTGTTTTCTTCAGACTTTTTATCTTTCTCAGCTTTAGCCATAGCAACTAGTTCTTCTATTGATAGTGGATGTACTTCAGGAAATTTTAAAATTAATTTAGCTTGGTATCCTTCTTTAGCTAATACATCTATATCTTTAGTCATTTGTTCAACAGTGTTGTAATCTTTTCCATAGATTTTTCCATCAAGTTGAATCATCATTCTGTACAACATTTTCTTAAATAGGTCTTGTCGTGGTGAGAGCTAAGAAGCGAATGATTATTTATACAAGTATCACATCCTTTTTATTAACTCACATTGATCACGTGATTCTTTAGTTGTAGCTTTGTCTGTCAAAAGTTATTCAACATTGGTAATACTTTTGGAACTTGATGTTATGTTGACCAGTTGGCGATGAAGAAGTTGTAGGTTGTGTAGAAATAAATATTTCATCATCGCAATATTTTGTTTTAGTGAACATCCTTGTATTAGTAGCACTAACATCAACAGTTAAGTGATAACCACCGGTAAGTAAAACTCGCATTTCGTTGGTTAAATCTTCGAGTTGTTCAAAAGTTGTTATGGTGTTAGTATCGTAAGATGCACACTTGACCTTTAGGGACATGTTGCAGTTTTATATTCAGGGATTAAGAGCGAGATGTGTACGGTATGAAAGGTAGCAGTAGACTGATGAATTTTGCAAGTACATTTCCCCTTTTATAATTATACAGAATTGGGTCAAGGTCATCCCGTGGAATTTTTAAAAAAGCAACATATTGTAATGTACAAAGACATTACAATATGTTGCTTTTTTTATTTTTATTTATTTTTTTTGTTTTATATCATATTTATTGAAAAAACAAATACAAAGAAATATTTACAATGTTATGTACAAATTAATCAGTAGTAGGTGTTACATGAATTGTAAGTTCAGTAGAGTTGTTTCCACTGGGTCCATGTGATACCAAATAGAGTGCGCCGGGTTGAATTATACGAAGATCTTCATTTTGAAGTAGTTGTACGAAGCGCTTTGGTAAGAAGATCTGAAATTTTGCTTCATCACCAATTGTATAAGGTGCCTCGCTCAAAGTGCAATTTATAGCATCACCTACTGAAGTTTCCATTTTCTTAATAGTATGAATGATGTAGTGTTTTTCTTCTTTTAGTTCAGAACATTTCTTCGTAGGTAGAATTGATGATTTAGAATGAGCGTTGAACTGATCAACTAAACTTTGAAGTAAGTTCTGTGATGCCATATTGATGTTGTTGTTAATCTTCTTGTTAATAAGAATGTCCGTCGGAGATGTTGTCTCTTCGGAGGTTTGAGTAATACTCATGCTGTGTCATGGTAGCGCTCTCACTTTTATAATCGACACTACCCCCACCACTGACACTACCCCCACCAGTTTGTTGAAGGAAATTATTCAAGCGGTAGGCATTGTTTAAAGCGCACTGCGACCTTCGATGTTTAAAACTTTTTGATGAAATACAAAGTTCGTTGAAGTAGCATTGGAAATCTTTATCAATTATTGCATTAATCACTTCGTTGCTTGTAAATGATTGTATCCAATTTGCTTTTTCCAATCCCCTTGTGTAGATAATTTTAAACTCTTTGCAATAATGATTCATAATGTGCGGCATCATGTTATAATTAATGAAACCTTCATCCCATCTTAAGTTGTGAAAATGTTTGTTCAACCATTTGTTTGTAACTTTCGCTTTAGTTGTTAGTCTATTAAATGGTACTGGAGGTTTGAACAAATAATGATAAACTACTGATGTGTTCATGTCCAAGATTACTAATTCTTTAATAATAAAATTACCATCGTTTCCTCGGAAAGCTTGAAATTCAATTATACCTCTTTTAACTTCCATTATATGTGGCGCATTAGAAAACGAAACCCGTTTATTCATGATGAAGTCTTACTAACAACTGACTTAAAAATTGAATGAGCCGATGTTTATAACAGACAGGATTGTTCTTCTTCTTTCACTTCTTGTGCCACTTCATCAATATTAAAATTGGTGTGATAGTTGTTTAATTGTCTCCACATTTCAACTTCTTGAGGTATTCTATTAAAGATTGAAGTATCCATGGGACCGTATAAAATTGGAACAAAAGGTTTTTTGTCCAATGTATCAATTAGATAGTCTTTAATTATTGCACTTGAAAATATTAGTTGTTTCAAATATCTGGTGACGGGACCTGTAGTACAACTTAAAGTGTAAAATTCTTCTTTAGTGAAATATAATTTAACATTATGTGTAGTTAAATCTCTGAAGCGAACAATTTGTCCTCCACGATGTTTTACTATATCAACTTCAATATTTGATTCCAATAAACTTAATCTTGTTCTTCTTCCAAATGTGTTGTTACTTAAATAGCATTCCAAAAGATGTAAATGTTTCATGAGAGATTCCCAAGTAGTTTCACTGAAAGTAACCATTTTGTTTCCATGATTTAAAATAACAATTGGTGAATAATCCATTGATTTTAAAATTCCAACTGATATACTTTTTGTCATGCATGAAGAAATTGGGTAGATAATCCGAAGAAATACTTCTGTTAAAATATTGGTTGTAATGTTAACTTCAACCTTCTTCCTTTTTACTTCTTTTTCAGCTTTTTCTTCTTCTCTCTTCTTATGTTTGTTGAATTTTAGGAACTCGTCCATTTCTCGTTCAACTTGTTTTTCTATATCTGAACTATTATCATCCATTAGAGGTGTATTTTCTTCTCCGTTAGTAGAATTCATCTTGCGAATGATGTTTCCCATACGACGGTTGAAGATAGAATGAAGTTTCTACTAATTATTTTCTAGCTTTTATATTTTTCGTAAATCCTTGAAATTTATACAATTACATAATTGTTTGTTTTCAACTTGTCTTTCACAAATGAAATTCTAACCTCAAAAATTAAAACAGATAATTCTAACCTCAAAAATTTGCAGTTGTTGTACAACTCTTCTTAAAGTACATTCTTCACAATTCCGGTCAGCGGTGTGTAAGTAACTATTTTATCATGTAGAATTAGACAGTATGCCGAAGTTCCATCCGCTACTGGTTCTTCAAATTCCATTTCAATTTTTATATCCACACTTGATGATTTTACCGATTCATTTTGTTTTGAACAATCGATTACAATTATTGGAGCCTTGGAATAATACTGGTCAGGTGATAATAGTGGTGTATTAGTCTTTCCATAATATGATGATTGAAATCTTGCATACATATCGTATAAAATGGAAAAACGTTTATTGCTGAACATGACATTCAAATTGTCATAGGGAAAGAATTGAGAGTTTAGGAAAACTTTACAATTCTTTATTTTACAGTGATCAAATTGACCAGCATTTGCAGTGATAACATCTTTTCGCTTAGTTTGAAAACCGAGTATTATGTACCTTGCTCGTTCCAAGTAAGTTGATGTCTTGACGGTCCATGTTTGTCTTTCTGTCTGAGGTAGTGTAGGGTATTCATGAAATTCCCAACTTCGGAATGGCATCACAATATCACGGTCAGATTTTAACTTTCTCAATAATAGGATTCTATGTTCATCGGCCAATCTTACATGAGGTACTCTCCAAACAACTTTATCCAACTGTAGTTGCCATTCCAGTTTATCTTCCGTAGTTGCAGGGTCTGCAAGTATTAAGTCCTTATTAGTTGAAGATCTAAGTAATACTAATTCTTGTTTGACATTTATTATTACCCGTTTGTAATCTTCAGCGAATCCCAAAAGCAATCGTAAAGGTACATGAAAATCAAAGTGACCATTGGAAGCTGGTGTTATAGTGTCTTTATCGGGGGCAACCCATCCGGCAGTGACTATTGAATTCTTCTCATGCGGTGTTAATGATGTTAATCCTTTCAATGTCGTTGTTAAACCAACCTTTTTTGTTGAATCAACCGTCACCCCTGATATTTCATATCTTATTTCATCAAAAAGATATGCCATCGGGTTATTTATAAAAGGAACTGTTGAAGCAGTTTTTCCATCCAATTTTAATACCCGTCCTTCGATGTACAAGTAACTTTCACACGGTAAAGTGTAAATATCTTGTTGTTGAATGGGGATCCTTATTTCATCGTTATTGTTTAATTTTGATGAAGTGTAAGGGTTGTGCGTGTGATATTCCTTCTCCCATAGTGTTTCGTCGAACGTTGGTCCTTTAGATATATCCAGGATATCCATCGCTGTTAAGTTTCAATCCAATCTTCTGTAGAAAACGAATGTTTTCCGATGTTAACTCTTCCAATGTCGAGGAGCTACTGAGCTCCCGACTCTTCCGTTGCGGTTTAAATGATAATCCCATGTTGACTTTTATGTTGCTGCTCTGATGTGTATCCGTATAGTAATTGTTTCTCCTCTAAAGTCAACACTATGACCGTCTTGATCCAATATGTTCAGTACGATGTCTGAAATGAAACTGGTGTTTAACGGTAGGTATATCAAGTTTTGTGGCTTCTCAACAATTTTAAAACCGGGAGCCACTGTTGGATAAAATGTATGTAAAATATGTTGATTAACTCCATCTCTATACGATCCGTGTATAATGTTGCACGTGACATCAATACTATTTACTTTCAATATTGTTACAGTTGAATCACCTGAATGAGTAGTTCCAGGAGTTAAGATTTTCTTTTTTGTATCTGTAAATCCAAGTAAACTGCCAATCGACTGTTCCAAGCTGACATCAATATAATATTTTGAAGTTATTTCTGCTTTTAAAGTATTATTGTTTCCTTTAACGGTGATATTGTCTTCTCCGAGTTGTTTCTGTAATAATTGGTTTATATCATCAATTTCATAAGCTCCAGTAGGAAATGTAATTATTTTCAATTCTGAGTATTTTCCTGCAGCATCCTTAGTTTCATAATAATGTAGTAAATTGTTTTTTCCTTCTGTAACATTAGGAATTGAATTGTAGGTAGTCAAATCAAGTAATGCCGCTTCCCATAATCTTTCCTTGGATAGACGCAATGCTGGGAACAGCGTACTTTTCAATGTGGATGAATTTCCACTCAGTGACACTGTATACGATGACATCTTAAAGCTGACTGACACTCTTCGCTAGAAACTCCAAACATAAATGCCCACATATTTCAGTATTGTTAGGTTGTTCTCTTTTGTAATTGTAAAAAATGTTTTTGGAGTTTCGAAAATAATGTTGCAGTTCTTTTGGTGGTGGTAGATTGCCAAAACTGTCAAAGTAGTAAATGGTTTGTCCGAGTTTTTTATAGCATACCCAATGAGTGCCTGGACCATAGGTGGAATCCAAATTTACTATTCCAGTTTCATTTTTCCATATTTTAGTTGGTAATGCATCTTTCATAAAAACTCCTCGAAAGAATGGTATTTTCAAACATTTTACATAATCATTTAACTGATGATTTGTTAAGGCTTTATTTGGAATTATCAATTGATTCTTCTTATTTAGTACACACGGTATGGTCTTAGGTATAAACCTGCTCCGTTTTTTACCATTTGCTAAACAGAAGTCTTCTTTACACTTGCCTTATGAGTTCTACGACGTCCTTTTTTAATGTTTCCACCTCTTTTGGGAGCGCCTCTCTTTGCAGGTCTTCCTCTGCGACGTCTTCCACCACCTAACTTTGCTTTTGTCTTCATGGCTGTAGTTACTGCCCAAGCTGCTGCTTTTTCTGCAATATTTGCGTCACTTGATTTTACTCTTTGCCAAGCTTTTTCCGCTAGAATTTTATCTGCTATTGATCTATTTGTTGAATCTTTATACTTTGAATATGCTATATCGTGTTCTTTGCAAGCTTGATCTAATTTATTAATTCCAGGATCTCCTCTTGCTAAACGTTTTGCCAACTTAGTTCCAGGTCCACAATATTGATAACCTCCGGGCAGATGTAATTCGTATGGTAAAACGTCTATCGTTCGATTTACAACAGCACCAACTGGAATCCGTCTGAGCAGGGATAATGCAGCTGATGTTATACCACGTCCTCTCTTGCCGCTGTCTTGACGATGACTGAGCGATACGGTCTTCATTATGTTGTCTTATATAACAGGTGTGTTTACTCCACGAGATACTTTACATGAATGAATAACTTGTGCAAAATCTTTTATATTTAAAGACTTAGTTATTCAAATTAATTATATACTGATTTATGATTCTATTTTTAATCCAAGCTTCTCGTTCATCGGGTTGAATCACCACATGATTCGTTGTACTAGCTATATGATTGTGGGTATCAATAAGTAAATTACCCACTATTCTTATTAAACAATCTAAAGTTACAGCATCTTTCGGATGTTGAGGATCTTGTAACTGCATAATACGTTTATCATTACATGTGTAAGCGGTTAAATCACTTTTTGATGTTGTTATGACTTGTCCAATAGTAGCAGCATCATTTGAATCTTCACCTGGTAAAATATTAATTATTTTCTTCATCTTTGCATCATATTTGGTCCCAAAGTGTTTATCCCAAGTTATTGTTTGTCTCAATGTAACACAATCATCATCTCCATAACCAGGATAAACATTTTTTATTCTTCTATGACGACCATCGTATGTATCTAATCTACCACCACTTGCAATTAATGTTTGCACCATAAGAGGTACATCTGAATGTTTTATACCAAATCTTCCATTTGTTATTGTTTTATGTCCTGCATCCCATTCATCATTATTTCCTTGCATTAAATCAAACTTTTTATTTCCATGTATAAATTTATCTCCCCGCTTTAACACGGCATCTTCATGTTTTACAAAATTTGATGTTTCTTTTTTTAATTCTTTGGATAATTGCTCCATAGTAACAGCATCTTTTGGTTGAGAACCAAACTTTACATTTGTCAATGTTTTTTCATGACAATCGATTCCATCAGCATCTTGTAAAATACAGTTGTCCTTGATGTATTTTAGGTTTACAGCATCACCGTCTTCTTTTGGGTATCCAATGTCATTTATAATAAATTTATAAAAAGAAAATCCATGTTCAGTTTTTTCAGGTATTATAGAATGTAAATATTCTTTATTAACTGAATCTTTATCATTTTTGGGATTTCCCACATTGGTTATTCTATAATTTCCAGCATTATACGTTTGTCCATCTTTTACGTTATTACCCCATTGCAATTTTAAAGTATTTAAAAGTTCAGATGATAAGTACTCTTTAGTAATTGCATCAGAACCTTCAGTTGGTTTACCAACATTAATTAATCTATGTGATTTAACATCGTAAGTATTCTTATGTAATTTTAATGATGTTGAAGTAGCTTCTTTTACTGTCTTCAAATTTGCTCCATCAGTATCTTCTTCTGGATCTTTAACTAGTTTTAAACGTTTATTACTTATGCTATAGTTACCTTCAGGTGTTTGCGGTAATCCACTTCTTTTTCTGTCTTCTCCAACTTGCACTCCTAAAGCGGAGTACCGTCCGAACTTGTCGACGCTCATGTTAGAACTGATACGTCTTATGCTTGCACCTCTTTTATATCCACGGACAATTATACGACTATACCGCGATTCCTAAGTTCATCAACTAGAGCCACCCATTCATTATTCAAACCTGTATGACCGGCTTCCATGGCTTCATGCAATAGTCTCATTCTATCAACCAATTTATTGATATCATTGTAGTAAATCACATTCGTATTGTATAGATTTTTCATCAATCCTTTACCAGATGTTGAAGTATCTCCTTTACTCTTTTTACCATGTTGTTCAAGAAGTGATAAATCCATAAGTGATAAAGATTTTCTTTTCAGTGGTTGTCTCACCGCTGGTGCAGTACGTAATGTTGGCAATTTTCGTGGAGGAAACAACTTTTTTATAACGATGTTATATTTTGTTGCACGTGAACGATTAATCATTGCATCCTTTGAGTAGTTTCTTTTATGAGCGTTAGTATTTTGTAGAATCTCCTTAAAAACACTTAAATCTTTGGATGAATATCTTAGTGGTATGTTTTTAAAAATTAATTCATATAATCCTTTTGTTCCTTTATATCTATGCTCACCAATAATGATGTAATCGTCTTGTGTTATTTCAAGCTTTGAATCGCCAATCTTCAATTCATTCCCATCAATTCTTGCTCCGTATACGTGTGATCTACTCAAATTCGGGTTTGATTTCATGTCATGTAGCATTTTCATTATATATTTTCTTCCAAGAGGTCCATGTTGTAATATATCGCTACTCAATTGAGTTAAATTTGGAATAGATTGTTCTGCTTCTGGTATTGGCTGTTCTTCTTCCTTTTCAACAATTGGTTCTTCTTCTTTTGTTTCTTCTTGCTCACTAGCACTTGTATATGAATCATCATCTTCTTCTTTTTTTAATGCTTGTACTTCTTGTTTAGAAACTGGTAGTAAAACATCTCCTTCATAATGAGGTTTACCAATAGTTTCTGATATCTGTTTTAAAGGTTCCGTAATAGGTTTAAATGTAGTCTCTAGAAATTCTTCTCTTTCACTTAAACCCATCCTCAATGCACGATTCTTCATCCTAATAGAATCACTGAGTGATTTTATTTCTTTCAATAGTTTTTTCTTGATTCACCATGTTTACACTGTGAAGTTCAACGTGTAACTAGATGTAGCATCGGTAGTTCAACGCATAAATACAAATTTATCCAACCCTATACGATATCTACCATTTTTAATATCTTCTTCCTTCATAATAACGAGAAAGCTATATTTCTCATTCCATGCTTTGCCACACATCTCTTTAAATTTTTCAAATGGCATATCCGCATTTACATGATCATTATATATATGCTTTAAATTTGTTTCATCTTGCTTGAAGATGATCAACATATTTGCATTGTCTCTTATAAGTTGTTTTGGAATTTTACTGTATGTTTGACCAATATAAATGCTATCAATATTATGATGTCTTCCCATAGCAAAATAATTCCTTATTGTGTCATGATTTTCACAAGAAACATCGTCAAATATAAAAATAGAAAATGGTTTTGCTTCATTCGGTTGCATAATTGTTTCACTGGCATTAAACTTGTAAAAATTCACTTCAGGTACACTTGCAAGTACTTTATCCAATAATTGATATTTTGGTTGTTGCAATGATTTTGAAAAAATGTATATATTATTAAAACGCAATCCTTTAGGATTAGTTATAAGGTTAAAAACAACATTAGTTTTTCCACAATTTGAAGGACCAGTTATTAGACATCTTATCGTATTTGGTAGTAATTCACCATGTTTTCCATGATTTAACTTATCATTGTCAACTGTCAATTCATCAATGTTATTGATATTAAATCGATCTTTTTGTTGTACAATCTCCATCTTGTATAAAGGTTAAACACACAATGAGCTATTAAACAACTATACTAAGTCTTTTGAAGGAATCCAAGAGTCTTCACTTTTATCAAACCCTAACCACCGGACTTTAACCATATCCTTTTTCCTTTGTAAAATCTTCTCGACAAGATATACATCACCAACTGTTGATTTCAACAATTCGTGTCCGTAGAATCCACCTTGAAGTAATTCACCCTTGTTATCCTTTAATAAATAGGTTTCAGGTATAGTTGGTTGCACTTTATAAATTGTAAATACTTCATTAGTCCAATTTGGTAGATATCTTTTACTAAATACACCTTTGTATTTGCTTATACGAACTTTATCGTTGACCTTGAACTTCCTTGGTTGCAATTTTTCTAATTTCGGTGTTGTATTATTTTTAATGCGTTGTAATACAATTTTCGCATTAGCACTGTTTACCTGGATAGGTTTCATTCCAATGGTACGATGATATTTGTTGTTATACTGTTTTATAAGTTGTGGTAATATGTCATACCACACATATGATCCTCGTTTTGAAAATTGTTTATACATCGCACCTTTCAATGTTCTATTGAATCTTTCAATTATTGAAGCTTTAACTTCAGAATTTGTAGAATAATGATTTATTTGATATTTCTTCATCAAAGCTCTAAAGTCTTTATTAAAATATTCTTTTCCATCATCGGTCTGTAGATGTTTAATTTTAAATTTATTTCTTTGTATTGTGGTTTCCATAGCTTTTGTAACACTTTTACCAGTCTTATCCTTCAATGGTAAAGCGTCAGCTATTTTAGTAAAACAGTCTATAATTGTTAAAATATATTTAAATCCTTTGTTTAATTTACTGTGCGGTATCATTTCAATGAGATCAGCATGATAAAGATCATTCATCCCTTTAATGATTGTACTTCTTGGAAATCTTCTTCTTGCTGGTTTATGTAGTTCATTTACAATCTTGTCCTTCACACTTTCCATCTTCAGATGTTTCTTGTACACCGCTTGTAAAAATACTGACCCATAGAATAGTTAATTCTCATTTATATAGTTTGAATATAGGTCAAGGCCATTTCATATTAGTGTAAAAAAGAGGGAACATGGCATTGGGCTTGCCATGTCCCCTCTTCTTTACGGAAAGGAAAAAGGAAGAAGGTAGAGGACGAAGAATAGGTTTACTGGTCGATAGGGTTCAGGGAGTAGTGGCCGAATGGTAAAGTATTAATTTTATCTTCTAAAATATGGCGCTTGTCATCTTTGTAGCTTAATGCCCACTTTGTTTGTTTGACACTAAAAAGTTGATGATTATAACTTCTAATAGTGTTGAACGTTGCAGTTGTTTCAACATTTTCAAACAAACATCTTTTATAATGTTCAAACTGTACATTCTTCTTCAGGAAAGAAGTTTTTATTCCTTTGGCTTTTTTCGTGACTTGATGTTCATTCCTTTCATTTATGTACAGTTGAAATGAATACAGTTTGGACATTAATGCTACAATTTCCATCATCGGCACACCATTTGTTTCATCTTTAAATTTTCCCAATACTTTCTTGTTTTTGTCGTGGTCGTAATTTGGATGATCCTTAGGATAATCGGAAAAGTCGAAATCATCTTTATATATAAAGGTGCGTAGATCTTCATACATGTCATTTGTTTTAATCCAGTAAATGAGTGCATCCGTATCCATATATGCAATACCAATGTTCTCTCTTCCATAATAGTTAACCATCTTCTTATAATGAAACTCATACATATGTGTTTTTGAAATATCCAAGATTGACATTCCAAGATATAAAGGACGATCCATTTCAACTGACTGCTTGTTCATGGAAATAACAACTAGATTTTCATTAATAATTACAGATGAACCAAAGTTTGGTTGTTGCACTAATTTCTGTAATTTTACTGGATCAGTTACCAATTTGATATCCTTATGTTTCCTTTTGTTTTCCAAAGTCTTGCCAAATATTGCGTTGTTCATTAATTTGAAAAAATCTTTTTGAAAACTTGATGTAGCGGCGGCTCTTCTTCTTGTGTTGTTTCCGATGTAAGGTTTTAACCAACAAGATTGAGAAAATTGTAGTACTCGATTAATTTTTGTAATTCTCAGTCCTAAGTCTAAAGCCTGTTGTATCATCCAGTAGTGTCCAACATATCGAGACTTGTCGGTTAAAGTCATCAATAATTTTGGCCATCTTCCAGTAGGGGAAATTTCAGTCTTCGGAAGAAGTGGTAAATCATAATGTTGATCATGAAGATGTTCAGGATATTCAAAATCCACATCAAAAATGTAACCAGTTTCACCATGCTTCGGTATATCCATTATATTTCCAATCGATTCTGGATCTATCCATTTAAAATTATCATATGGAAGGGGATTTGACATTGCCCATCCGTATAAGTTATTTGCATCAAAATAACCCAGGAATGTTGTTGGTTTTGATGCATCATAATCGGGCAGATACTTGTTGTTCGCCTTAAAATGTCGTGTAACGCTTTGCGTCAATCCCCCTCGAACTCCTGACTCTAACATTAAAACCATATCTATATCAGTAAGAAGTTGTATTTTACAATTTGTTTCTTTCAACATGGCTTGCCATGCTAATCCAGGTGAAGTGTACGAATGAAGAGGGTCCAATCCATAAGCTGCAAAACACGTATTTCTAAATTCTTCCATTATATCACATAATAAAGTTACATCTAATTTAACATAAAAATCTGAATATTCTCCTAATGTTCTAAATCCTAATTCGTTCCATACTTTACATGCATGATCATAGTCCTCTTGAGATATGTCCATGTCGTAAAGTTTACTTTTAAATTCTTCTTTAGCCGGAAGTGATGTTTCATTAAATTTTTCTAAACTGTCTATGTAATCATATGGAAACACACCTTTCCGAAGTACCAAATCCAGTTTGTCGTTATTTACAATCTTCTTTGTTTCGATGAAATCTTGTTTCCTTAAATTTTCTGAAAGTTTGGACAAACTCGACGGCATAAATCTGTAGGAGTCTAAGAATCTTAATTTCATGTTTCCAACTTCTTTGGAAAAACTGATGAACTTTTCTGAAGTTTCAGCTAATACATCAATTTTACCATCGTCTCTTCCTAATTCGGGTATTATGAAATGAGCATCGTACCCACTGAGGTTATGCAGAACCACAGGAATAAATAGTGGTAAACGATAGCTCAAGTTGCATTTATTACAAGCAGCACCCCTGTAATAACCAGTGAGGTGATCGTGATCTTTAACTTTATAATTCTCAATAGTAAAATCATTTTTGCACAAGAAACATCGAGTTGCATTTTCATGTTGAATTTCTTCTTCTTCCTCCATCATTTTCATTGGTACAATATTTGTATATAATCTTTGTACATTTCCAGCTATTGAATATAAGTGATCAAGAAATATTTTTTCTACATTTTCACCACGATATACTAGAGGTTCTGAAGTTAATCCATATCTGTTTAAATGTTCTTCTGATAATGTCGATTTCACCATTAAACAAAAACTGTTTGGTTTGTGCATTTGATACTTGACACTTTTTCTAGCTTCACAATTTTCATCTTCAACAGGAACAAGTGTTGATTCAAAGTCCGCATACACAACGAAAGGGATACGGTATTGATAATGAACCTTTTCAAATTTAACGAATGCTCTGTTTTCCGCAGGTAAATTAATCTTTGCTTCATAATTATTGTTACATAGTCTTTTGTGCTCTTGTAACCATTCTCTTCCTTCTCTTCCTTCTCGTTGAAAATTAAAACATCTCTTGCAAATTATCTTTTTGTTTCGATTTTTTGAAAGTTGCTTGTTAACAAGACGATCAAATTGCTTTATGTACACATAGTGAGACACATCTCCTCGCGTTAGTAGTAGTAAATCCGTATGATCTGGTAGCTCTTCTTTTGCAATACGTAAAGGATACACTTTGTTTGAACTATCTAATGCAAAAACATTGATAGACGTACCGGGATTTTTCTTCTCAAATTTTGATATATCTTTCAGTGATACAGGATAAGTGATTCCTTGAAAATTGTATCTAAATCTTTGATTTTCATATTCTTGGTCAGGTCTATTCGCATTATGTGGTACAAATTTAGTTGTCATTGCATAACGAAAACATTCATTGTCTTCATTTTTAACATTAATACAAGATTTTGTATCTTCAATTCTTTTTGGCAGAGGAATGTAACTTGATCCCATTAGTCCATATCCATGTTTGTGAACTCTTATATCTAATACTTCAATACTTGTAAGACTCCATCCGGATCCTCTTCCTTCGTGTTCCTGAATTTTTGTTAATATTTCTTCTATACAGTTCTCTACTATTGAATCAATGTTTGAACTTCCCATAATGGTTCGGTTTTTTGTTATGAATCCTCTTGGTGATAATTCTTCTTGTACATTTATAAACATAGCTTCTAGTAGTAAACCAAATTTAAGAAAGTTCAATCTTTTTAATTCTTCTTTTAAAGTTTTACTTACAATTGGTTTTGCTTCTCTAATAAATTCTAGCTTCAAGTTTTCATTTTGAATCTTATGATGCATTACTACTTTACCAGGTAATGCAAATACTTGTAGATTTGGTAAAGTAGTTGAAGATGTTGCTGTTATTTCATATTGTTCTTCTTGTTCTTCTTGTTCTTCTTGTTCTTCTTGTTGTTCTTGTTCTTCTTGTTGTTCTTTTTGTTCTTGTTTTTCTTCTGGGTTGTTGTGAATTAGTTCTTTATGACAGTCTAATAGAATTTCATCGTGAAACGATTCCGAACATTTATCGCAACGATACATGTTGAGATGTTTACTCTTCGAAATTTCACCAAGAAATGAAGTGGGCTCTCACGTTCCTCCTATTATAATGGTTCCCCCACCACTATTTCATCCTCTTCACTATCCTAGAAAATCAAACATTTTCAACAAAATATTAACCCGGGACAACTCGCGCTATCGAAAGTCCCGCGGTCACTCGCGCCGTTAGAGCGCTCCTAACATTTAACAGCACCTTACACTTCAAAGTAATTATCATAATATTTGTTTGGTAGATGAAATAAATAAATCGCTACACATTTAAAATAAAATAATAACATATTTATTGTAATTTACAACTTTTTTTACTCAAAAAGTAGGACTCCGGCAGTTCCGCGATCACTCGCGCCGTTAGAACTATACTAACATGGAGAGTCACGCGAACGCTCGCGCAGTTAGGCGGGCGCTAACAAGGGTGGAGATGCGAGCCTTTTCCCCTCTAAAACTACCCTCCCCACCACACTACCCACCCCAAACTGCTGTAGGGGGTGCATAGAATACTGAGGAAAGCATTCTTAAAAGCTCAGTCGCAAGAAATCATTATTAAAAAAATTTTCTTCAGAGGAACTAAAAATGTTAGAATCAATCTAATAGCGCGAGTGATCCCGGGTTAACCTTCTACAAACTAATTGTTCATTCGTGTTCTTTATTCCCATTGGAGTTTTAGTATATACTTCTTTATATTCAAACTTTAACAAACTTTCTTTTAACATCTGTTAGGACAGATGTTATGGGACAGATGTTAAAAGAACAAATGTTGGAGAGGAAATGGCTAGAGCACAGGCACTTGGTTAAACTAAATTTGCGCTTAAATTAACTAGAGTTGAACTGAAAATTCGCATAAATTAAAAGTTAGTTCAAAACTAAAATTCGACAGTGTTAAAAAACTCTAACAGTTGAATAAAAATAAACATTAATTCAAAACTGAAATTCAACAGTGTTAACCAAATTCTAACAGTCAAACAAATAGGTCAAGGTAATCCAATTTAACGCGAGAACGAGGAATAGAGCACTAAGTGGCATGTTAGTCCATTACCACAAAGTGATCTATTCCTCGCTCTCTATTCTACATCTACTTTTTTCAGTTTACTTATTTATATTAAAATGTTCAAATTTTACTATGTAGAATGTCCATTCTTTCTCTTCAACTCTTCGATTGTTTTTAGCAATTGTAACAAATATTCGTTAGTTTTCACCAAAGTCTTTAGTTTGCTACATCCAATTTCAATGGAAGGTATTATAAGTTGTAATTTTATAAGTTCAATCTTTTCTTTCTTGCGAATTTCTTTCTTTATTATATTATTCCTTATTTTTGCTGAAGATTTAAACTCCATGTTGTTTCTGCTAAAGCCACAATAATAAAAGTCTCTTGAAACAACCTGCATTTATACACATTCCCCCACCACTTTATAATCCCCACTCCTTTCCCCTTCTTCTTTATATGTGGAAGGAAGTATTATAATTAGATTCCTAATATTTCTTTTCCTTCTTCACTACGTGGGGGAAGGGTAATTTGTTATTACACTAGTTGTGCAAGAAAATAGCCGCCAGTGTCCACACCTTGTTCGTAGCACTCCATCATAGATTGTGCCCACTGCAACATGCGGTCTCTGTCATTTGGTGTGACAAGGAAAGAATGACTATCACCATACAATATAAAAGAGTCAATTCGTACATAACATCCTGAGTCCAACCATTTATTAGCTTCAGCCATAAACTTTTCTATTGTATCAAATGGAAATTGTGGATCAATTGCTATGACTTTACGTTCTTCACTAAGTTCAACAGTATAATCATCATCGTCCTCATCATCTTCACTTTCACTGTCGTTACTTAAAGTGTCTTCAGATTGTTCAAAAACATCAGAAATTTCAGAAAAATTAAAATTTTCATTCAGATGAGGAGGCATTTTGAAGCAAGAAATATTGTAAACAGCAGAGACGAAACGACAAGAGCGGCGTGTAGAAGAAAAATGAAGGGGTGACCAACGCTCGCTCCGCTTTTATAATAGTATGCAAATGAGGGATAGGTGCTGACCATGACCAGTCATCGACCCAAAGGAGTGGGGGAAGTACTTTTCTTACTACTTGGATGGAAGTAGGTTAGTAGGTCACGAGACTTAGAGTGTTAAAAAATAATGGGGGAGAAACACAACGCTATAACGCGTTGTGTTTCTCCCCCAGTATTTTTTTAAGCAATAATTTGGAAAAAGCTATGTGAATTTACTTGCTACGCCCCCACCTTGTAATACCATCCAGTTTGTGTCTGAGGAGATAGTCTTTAGAGTCTAACTCATAAACTGATTTCTCTTTGCGCAAGGATTCAATCACTTTAATATTATATCTTACGCCGTTACAAGTTGCCAAAATGTGTTTGTTGTCAATAACACTTTCAAAAAAATAGACACAACCTCTCTTAAGCCTATTTCCTTTCACACCAATAATTTTGGATTGGTATTCAACAGTGGGGGTTTCTGTCACTTGTGGTTCAGTAATGTGTTTTACGACATGTACACGGCAAAAACTTTCGTTTTTTACACATTTAGTCCCACAAGGTGATCCTTTCTTAATTCCCCTAGTAAGCATTTCAGGGCAAGTAGTGGGACGGCTAAATGCCCTACGACGCTCTTCTTGTAATAATTGAAATTGCTCTGAAGGAGCGGGTTTAGGAGTAGGTTTAGGAGTAAGTTTAGGAGCTGGTTTAGAAGCTGGTTTAGGAGCTGATTTAGGAGATGATTTAATAGCAGGTTGAGAGGAATCAGTTTTGTGATAGGTATGATCTTCAGGTGTACTAAGTGGTGGGGTAGGAGGCAATGGTGATAGTGGGATAATAGGTGTGCTAAGACGATGAACAATGGTTTCAACGGAAGGGGTATTAGGATGGTGGTGAACTGGCTTCTGCGGTGGCGGCATAGTAGTTGATGGTGGTGCGGAGTCCTTTAAAGGCGAAGGCGGTGAAAAAATACTACGAAGTCTAGAAGTGTTGGTTGGCGGAAGAATAGCTCCAGAAGTTGAAGGTTGAGATGCAAGTCGATTCTTGTAGCAATCAGGAAGGTTTTTGAGGCGAAGAGTTTTCTTAGGTGCAGGAACAGCCGTAGTAGAAATAGAAGTCGAAGTAGAAGTTAAAGTAGAAGTTGTAGTTGGCAGAGATAACATGGTTGTGGCTCCAAGTTCGCAGCGTAACGTCTGTAATCAGAATGAAATGTTAGCCGCAGTCGGTGCGTCTTTTATAACAATATGCAAATGAGAGGGGTAGCAGCTGGCCGAGACTGATTATTGACCTGGGAGGTGGGGGAAAAGGGGAAAGAGAAGGTATTTATTTAAAATAATTCGCATAACTTTTGACTAAAATAAGATAACCAAATTCTTCTTTTACCAAAATGTTTGTCTTACATAGACCTTTTCAATGATGTATCGCTTGTCCAAATCCGTCAATCCATTATCAAGTTATAGCCATTTTAATTTTTCAGGTCATGACCGGTCGTTCACCCGTAGTAGGGGAAGGAGTGGGGGTAGGAGTGGGGGAAGGGGGGGGGGGAATCGACTCCATT
This sequence comes from Neoaliturus tenellus, assembly GCA_030545055.2. Taxonomy (NCBI): domain Eukaryota; kingdom Metazoa; phylum Arthropoda; class Insecta; order Hemiptera; family Cicadellidae; genus Neoaliturus; species Neoaliturus tenellus. Next base: position 98,258,484 of record CM061536.1, on the reverse strand, counting down.
TTTTCGGGGGGGGAGGGGGGGGGATCGACTCCATTTTTTCGGGGGGGGAGGGGGGGGGATCGACTCCATTTTTTCGGGGGGGGAGGGGGGAGGGGGGGAGGGGGGGGAGGGGGGGGTCATTGACCCTTTCGAAAGTGGGTCAAGGTCATTCAAGATTTATAATGATCCAAGGTGATGGGAACAGTAATACTGTTCCCACCACCCTGTTTGCCTAGCGGTTCCCACTCCCAACCCACTAGTTACGTTCTGCAAGGGAGGTCCCTGGGCCGTCCGCATCAAAGCGTAACGTCCCGTCCGCATCAAAGCGTAACCATTAATTTCAGGGAAACTGGAACAGCAGGGAGGCCCTGGTCCGTCCGCATCAAAGCGTAACGTCCCGTCCGCATCAAAGCGTAACCATTAATTTCAGGGAAACTGGAACAGCTAATGCAGAAACGCAACTCTAACACCCACCCAAACTAATCCCACCCATCATATTCCTAAACAAAATGCAAAAAACCTAGTCCGCAATTTGCGGATGTCCCACCCCTTCTAAGTGAAGTTCAACTGAACTTCTGAATTTACAGTTAATCTACCCCCTAACATCTAGCTGAAAGGCAAAACAACAACATAAATTATTAATATCAACACTTAAAACTAACAACACATCATTATTAAAAACCAAATAATTCAACACAACCAAATACCATCATTATTCTTAAAATTAATACACCTTAATGCTAAACACCTCTTAAAATTAATACACCTTAATGCTAAACCCAACTTATAACTAACATCGCAATGCGCAAATTATTTCTTAAATTAAATACAACTTAAAACTAAACACACACACACACACACACACACACACACATACTACATTGCATTAAAAAACGCAACGTAGTAGAAGAAGTTCAAATATATATAGGCCTACTATATATTTGAAACCTCTTGCTGAGTCGCCAACAACCTTTCGCTATGAAAGTTTGTTGACGACTGACGCTAAGATCAGGCTCGTATTGCTCCTCGGATTCTCGAGTAGTGGGGGAAGTTGTTTCACTCCAGTACAGTGTTCAATCCAGTCCAGTTCGCAGCAGTGTAAAAGGAAGGCAAAGGAGTGGGGAGCGGCGCATGCGCAACAACACAAAACCAAGGTTTGAGGTTAGAATTATCCATGTGCAGTAGCGCTAAAGTGAGTAATACAGGACTAGGCGCATGCGCATAGCATGGACTGATTCCGGTCCGGAGAACTCGTTGTATGCGCAGCAGGTTTGAGGTTAGAATTATCCATGGCAGCTGCCATGTTTGGTCTGGTTTCACCACATAGAGTCAGCAACCGGTGGTGACCGGTCATTGGCCTACAAGGAGTAGGGAAAGGTGGTGACCGGCCATTGACCCAGAGGAGTAGGGGAAGGAGTGGGGGAAGGGGGGGGGCTCCATTTTTTCGGGGGGGGAGGGGGGGAGGGGGAGGGGGGGGAGGGGGGGGGGTCATTGACCTTTCCGGTCGGTCATTGACCCCAAGGAGTAGGGATAGACACAGAACCCTACTTCTCTTACTACTCAGGTGAAAGTCGGTCAACCAGTCATTTGCTTGCCATCTGCCGCCATCTGGCTGGAGTTATTGCCTCTATAAAGGTGGGTAGTTTATCGCGCTACAAACATTCATTGCCTCGCATCCGCTCGGTCATCATCTCTCGTTAGTTTTATGTTATGACTACTTCACTTACTAGGTTTGAGGTTAGAATTATCCATGGAATAGCCTTCGTAAATTCTAACCTATAAAATTACTACTCTGGCGTTCTGTTTCAATTTCTTTTACACTTCATTTTATATCTCAGTCTTCTTTTAACTTCTGAACTTAACACATCGGTTATAATGACTGCACAATGTTTAAAATTAAAGCTTTTGCGAACACAACACATATTACAAAGTACTTCTAAACCTTCAATTTCAAAGTGTAGAACTAATTTAAATAGAGTTAGGAAGAAGTACAGTTTTAACCCATTATACTCTTCAAAGACTTCGCAGGTTAATGTTGATGATAGTGTTATTTACAACATTTTGCATTCTATGTTACAATTCAACAACTTTGAACTTGTTACACCTATCGACTGTGTTCAACAAGTTTTTTTATTTTACCCCTACTATTCCTCATATAAGCGCTGTCACCACAATTCCTACTTCATGCTCCTCTATTCTCTTCAGCTGAGCTAAGATTTGAGGTTAGAATTATCCATGGCGGCCGCCATGTCTAGTTCAATTTTACCACATAGTGTCGGCAACCGGTTATTGGTCTAAAGGAGTGGGGGAAGGGGTGGTGGGGGGAAGTTGCCGTTTTATAAGCCCTCTCCCTAGGCGGCATTTCTCATTCGATCGCCAACTTTCATACGATAAACACCTCTCCCATGGCACGAATCAATTATCCCGCTATCACCAACTACTTCAACTTAAAACTATTTCTAGTAATAGTTGGATAGAATTTTTTAAAACTTACTCTGGATGACCTTGACATATTTTCCAGATTCCAATTATAAGTTTGAATTTCAATTTTGAACTAACTCTTAATTTTTGTTCAACTGTTAGAGTTTCGTTAACACCAACGAATTTCAATTTTCAACTAACTTTTAATTTTATGCGCAAATTCACTTCACCCTAACGCCAACACTATCGCCATCTCCACCCCGACCTATATGGCATAAAATATAACTACAGCATCTCATATATACACTCTAACCCCCACCAGAAGCTATGTGACATAGCAGCTGGCGCCAGCTGCTCGAGCAGCTGCTCGGGCAGCTGGCACGACTTCCGGTCCAGAAGTAACCAAAACACACTACTGATATGTTAGGCTTTGTTATGGTATTTGCTTGTGTTTTGGAATTTCCTGTGTCTGTTAGGTCTCTTAAAAGCTGAGCTAGGAGTTCATCAACTTTTTGTTTGTTGATGCCCCTCTCATTTTGAGTTTGGTTTCTTAAATCTCTTATTTTATCATTTAATAACTTTTTTTTAATTTGCATTGCTGATTGCTTTTGGCTCGATTCATGAGTAGAGTAGTTCTGTAGTGTTTGGGCTGCATTGCTTTGGGCGTTACTGCTATTGGGGATTTGTTTTGTGCTTGAACCCTTGGAGTGAGATGGGGTGTAGGATTTTCGTTGATAGACCGTTAGTTTGGTGTTGAATGGGATTGTTTTGTGGTTTTCATTCTGACCTAATTCTGTTCCTTCCAGAAGGGAAAACCTATTTTGAGGTATAGTGTTGAAGCTGCTGCTCCTACTATTTAAAGATTGGGGAGATGGATCCGGTGTATTAGGTCTACTTGTCTTGTTCTGTTGTGTAATCTCTGAATATGATTTGATCTTTACTGTATATGGGTTGCTGTTGGTTGAAGCTGTCGGAAAATGTAGGGATGCCGTATATAGTCCTCTTTGTAAAGGGACATTCTTTCAGTAATTTTTTCTGTCTTATGTATTCGGGACATGATCTAAAGTTACTAGAGTGATCTCCTTGGCAGTTAACGCATTTCTTAGGTGAGTTGCATTGTCCTCCGTGGAACTTTTGACCGCAATCCCGGCAGATTTTTTCATTGCGAAAGGGTGTTTTGGCAACATGGTCGTATTGGAAACAGTTGTAACACTGTTTAATAGGCTTCATGTAATGCTCTACAGGTATTCTCACGTAATTAAGATAGATATACTCTGGCAATTTATCAGATTCAAATGTTACCATCATGAATTTCGTGTCTACAACATTTTTATTTATGTAACGGGTTATTCTCTTAACATGAATTATATCATAGGAACATAATCCTTCTATCATAACTTCTTGTTCTGTAATTTCTGGTTCAATGTATATGACTCCGGTAGTTTCTACCCTTTGAGCTTGGATGAATACATTATTGAACTGGAAAAGATACAAAATCAAGCCTTGAGACTAGTACTAGGAGCTGGCAAATCGACCCCTATATTGGCCCTTCAGAATGAAACTGCTACAGAAACATTGCTACTTAGAAGAGAAACTCTGACAGAACGCTTGATGTACAAAACAATTATTGACAGTACTAACCCGAATCACCCCAGATGTCAATTCTTAGGATTGCTCACAAACATTAATCCATTCTCGGAAAACAAAAAAATCCCATTATTCATCGAAGCAATCACAACACTCACTAAGTTCAACCCTAATTACCTAGAAGATAACTCGCAAAATATAAGAACCACAGATTGGGAACTTCCACCTCAAATCACTGATATAAAGGTAACTATATATGATTCAATCATCGATAACAAATTAGTTAAAAATGAAACAAATCCGATTACTTACCAACAACTTGTTAATCAACTAATGAACATAACCTATAAGGACCATATCAAAATATTTACAGACGGCTCCAAAACAGCAGACAGCACAGGCTCAGCCATCTGGATCCCACAAATGAAACTACAACACAAATATCAGCTTCCCCAGAATGCTACTATATTCACAGCAGAACAATATGCATTAACAAAAAGCACGGAAATAATTAAGGAATTTCCACACAACAACATACTAATATGGAGCGATTCACTTTCAGCATTAATGTCATTAAAAAGCACAGTCAATGGAGTGAGCGAAGAAAACATGAGCCTAGAAATAATTAAAAATTAAGTAGACTCCAAGAAAAATGGGGTATTTCAATGGGTCCCTAGTCATGTAGGCCTAAAACATAATGAAATCGTGGACCAGCTGGCGAAAGACTCAGCCATTAACGGAATAGAAGTGACAGATATCACACTCCCACTACCCGACTTAAAAGCATACGGTAACAAAGGAGAAAATTCTTAAACAAAGACATGGAGAAATGATGACATCAACTAAAGCTGGGTGGTTCAGGAGAATTCAAACAACTAGCCCGCCAAAACCATGGTTCTGTGAAACAAAAATGACCAGATGGGAAATCTATCTATTCTATATATAATACGTGATGCCCTTTTTTTGTTAACACTACTCCTCCCTTATTTCTGGACCAATTTTAAAGTTTGAGGTGTCAAAAGAATGGCCTCAGTTCGTAGTTTTGCAATAAGGTTTTGGATTTTTGATATTTTAATTCTGGAACCCACGGGAAGCCCTTAAAGTTCGTAGTTTGTCCATAAGATTAACATGGGGAACAATTTGAATTGAAAACCAAAACAGCTGTTGATAGTAAAACAGATAAACACATGTTAAAAGCTAGCTGAATAGTGAATAGAATCAATTGAACTGGTGCGGAATTAAAATATCAGCGCAATTCCATACTTTAATACAAAGGGTGTCTATTGTGTGGGACAAATTGTATGTTTTACCTTTTTCTCAAAATGTAGCAGAAATATTTTACTTGAACTTTCTATTTATGACTATTTGGGCCCAAAAATAAGTTTAGTAACTTAAATACAAAAAGATCCATTCTAATGATGCACAAATATAAATTTGGAAATTGACATTTTTGACGTGGGTCTTAAGGGTTATCATCAGATTGCTATCAAAACATCAACGAAAGACAGCAAACACTATGGGTTTTTAAACTGCTGTGAACCACAAAAAGGGATAGTTGGTTGTTGGTGTACATTGATTATTACAGTAAACCGTAATGTGATACTATAACAAATTTAATGCAGAATGCTAGACGCATATTAAAACATCTGTTTAAAAGAAAACATTAAAAAAAAATTACGTCCAGTATAAATGATAAGTTTATTGCAAAAATGGTTTGTATGAGGAGGAATTTCAACCAAAATATAAATGTCACATCAAACCATAATGGACACATAAAAATTGTAGGTTTTCTTAATTTTTGTGGTTTCTTTATCAAAATTCTGTAATACCATGGGAAGTTAAGATAAAGAGGATTTAGTTTGTTACAAATAGTAATAGTGTAGGCTCTTTCACTATGTCGATGACTACCTCAAACAGTACTAGAACAGCCACCCCAGAACCGACGAGTAATGAAATATTCGATTTTCTTCTGTTGTCATTTACGTTTTGTGAAGAACCATCTAGATTAAACATCTGTGAATGTATTCTATATTTTACAGGAGCTTTTAGGCAGAGTCTCTAAGACAAATTGGCATAAGAACCATCATGTAATCCTAGCTAATTTGGACCTAAAAGAACAACCACTAAATTTCAATACTATAACATCAGGAAGTTGGAGAATTAGTAATGAAGATCGATTGATGGCATATCAATATGGTGTAATCTGATTTTCACTACAATTTAATATTTTCATTCAAGGTAACTCTGTAAATTACTATGGAGCAAGGTTTGATAATCAGATACCCTGATAAATGCAGCGCATTGCGCTGCACGGGTCCCCTAGTCATAAGTATAATTAGACTTAGGATAGGTAAACTTATCGCATCCGTCAATAAGAACTTATACAAAATGAAGTTATATTTCACTCCCCTATGCATAAAAAGTTCCATGGAACTTCCCCCGGAAAAGTCCCTTGGAAAAGAGGAAACTATAGAACACCTATTTTTAGAATGTCCACAGCATGAATATGCTAGGCAACAGTGCTTCAAGAAAATAAATTCTATCACCGGCAACAATCATTCAGAAAAAATGATCATAATATTGAGCAGTTTGGATCAAGAAATGTTCAAGGAATTAAACAGATTCTTACTCACAATCAAAAAACAAATATAACACAACACAAAAAAATGTTCCTGGCTCGAGGGTTCTTCCCTCCGTGGTCCCCCTCCCATTTCGGGTTAAGAAAGGCCTGATGGACCCCTGGCCGAGAAGATTACCACACCCAACCTCATGTCCTATCAATCAGTCGTCATAAGTTTTCCCCGATCAATCAACAATCTTTTTTTCAGCATAATTATTATTACTATACTTTTAGCTTTAGCTGACATTAATGTATGCCTTATCTTATCTTATCAAATGCACAATGTTTATATCGCTACACTACAATACATTAATGACTATAAAAGTGTACAACCAGTAAATTATTTTTTATCTATCTATTTATTTAGTTATATTTTAGCACTCCACTCAATCAAAGTTAAAAGATTTAATTTTCATTTCTATTTTCCTAAGTTTTAGTCTTCTTCTCTTGTATAGTAGTAAACATTTTTTGTTACGTGTTTGACATTAAGTTTAAATTATTCATTTTATTTTATTAAAACATCCCAAGGAGCAGTAGATTATATGGACTCAACCCCCGCGCACAGGCTTTGACCCATGCGGGGACTTTTCCACGATATAAAAAATTTCATGTAATAAAATTGTAATCTTTTGTTGGAATAAATCATTTTGAATTAAATTTGAATTGAATCTCCTAACCCTTAGTACATCCCACTTTCAAATAGTGTACAAAGCTAACTACAATAAACAATAAAAGACATACACATAAATGTTCGTGTGAACTAACAAAACTAAACCTTTGTTTCAGATCTATGTGTGAAACTAACAACCCTACCTAAGACAACCACAGAAGAACTCAGTGAAAAGAAAGATAAAAGAGTTATAACGGCTCGTGGAAATAGTCCGAAGCCAAACCTTTTTGGCAAAAAAGAATTAAAAAAAAAAAACTTGGCGGCAGACAGACGATAGATGATGATGGAACGATGGAAGTTGTCAGTCATTGTTACAAAGTTGTTAAGAATCAAGATTTAAGATTTCATTGTCGTGAAACATTTACAAAAAATGCATTGACAACGTCAGGTTAATTACTAAGATTACATATACACTATATTACAATTATTATGAATTAAGTTTAACACCAATAATACACAATACCTTGCACATCATTTTCTTTACAAACTTAACATAACTACAATCAATGATTACTTATACATGTGTTCACTTACAATTACTACATAGGATAACATTTAAAGTCAATATCAAAGAAATCACTAACTTTGGACAAACATTCCTTTAGTAGTATGTCTTTCAACTGTTGTTTGAAAACAGTAATCTCTAATTTTTTAAGCTTAGTAGGTATAAAATTATATAATTTTGTAACAATGTATCTCCAATTTTTCTGTGAACTTGCAAAATGGTACTGTTGGACTCTTAAATTGTTTTTATTCCCTGTATCATAAGAGTGATAATCACTATTGGTACTGAAACTTCCATAATTTAATTTAGCATAACAAAGTAAGTGCAGTAGGCCCTACATAGATAGATGGAAAGGATAGTAAATGTAACTTAATGAATAATTCTTTGCAGTGTGTTCTACTTGGTACATTAGAAATAAGTTAATACGGATGGCCCTTTTTTTGGATAACAAAATATTCTTTCATTTTGGTAACTATTTCCCCATAGCACAACCCCATAGCAGAGTATGCTTTGAATTTGAGCATAATAAACCTGAATCATAGTATCTTTGTCAACTGCATTGCTTAGTCTACGTAATATATAAATACCCTTATTTATATTCTTTATTGTATGGTTGACATGTTCAGTCCATGATAGATGTGAGCCCATCCATATACCCAAAAACTTAAGGGTATTGCTTTCATCCTTAAAGTTTCTGTCATAGCTAAAAGAAATATCAAAAATTTTGCCCAAGTTTAAAGAGAGATTGTTTGCTGCGCACCAATCACTTAATAATACAAACTAGTTTCTAAATTTTCAGCTATATTCAAGTCATTTTTGCAAGATACCTTTAGGCCAAAATCATCCGCAAATAACGTTCCATCATTACAATTGTCATCAATATTTACTGGTAAATCATTGATGTATATGTTAAACAATATAGGGCCCAGGATGGAGCCCTGCGGTACTCCATACTGTACTAGCCTACCAGAAGAACGATCATCACCCTTAATTACGAATTGTAGCCTATCTTTAACATAAGATTCCACAATGCCTACCGAATTTCCACAAACACCATAATATGGCACACTGTGTCAAATGCTTTTGATATGTCATACGATCTAAAAGTTACTTTCATCCCACACTCTAAATTGTTGACAATGTTGTCTACCAAGCATGTAACTACATGACTAGTGCTTTTACCTGGCCTTTATAAATCCAAATTGTTTGTTTGTAAAAATGTTGTTACTTTCAAAATATTGCGACATTTGTTTGTTTAGTAAGGTCTCAAATACTTTTGAAATGGTAGGTACAATAGCAATAGGCCGATAATTACATTTGTCTGTCTTTTCCCCTTTTTTGAAAACTGGTATAACTTTTACATGTTTTAATTCCCTGGGATATTTGCCAAGATTTAACATTCATTACATAGATAGCACAGTACTTCACTTATATAACTAGCAGATATTTTGAGAATCTGTGAAATTAGACATACATGTCCATACATCCACTATTTCTAATACTCATGATTGACTTAAACATGTCCTCTACACTAATATTAGTAAAATTAAAAGCAGTGGCTGGGGTACTACATTTGGAGAAGTAATGAGTAGTATCATAATTACTTCTAGGAATATCTCTACTAACTTTTGCTACATGGTCCACAAAAAAATCATTGAACTGTTTAGACATAATACTTATAGTCAGTGGATGAAGCTTTGGGTTTATTGCTTAGTCTATTTACTATTTGCCACAGTTTTTTACTTTTGTTTTGAGAGCATTTAACTAGGTTTGAATGGTACTTGATCTTTGCTTCTTTAATACTTATTTTATAAACAGATTTTAAATTTTTATACCTTTCCCTTAGGGTTTGACTGTTTGTTAACTTAGCTAAGCGGTAGGTATTGTCACATTGCTGCTTCAGTTTAGCCAATTCTATTGTGTACCATTTGTTGTCTGATCGGGTGTTTTTAGGTTTAGATCTGACAAAAGGGAAACATTCTTCTACTATTCTCAAATACAACTGCATAAAATAATTGAACTTTTGTTCAAAACTTTCCTGGCAATAAACTTCAAGCCAATTTATACTAAACTTAATGATCTAATAAATAAACTAATATTCTTTTTATTTACAAGTCTAATTATTTTTTTTATCCCTATCATTACTCAGACTAACCTTTTTTTTGCATTGCTTTTAAAACTAAAACTAAGAGCATTATGGTCAGAAATTACAGTGTGAATTATTTTACAATCCCACCTACTCTATATCCGTGACTACATTATCAATACAAGATCCTGTAGTATTTCCCACACATGTCCTTTTTAGATATTTTAAGGTCGAAACATTCTAGGAAACTATTTAGCTCTTTAAGAAATTGGTTATCTTGGTTAAAGTTAACATTGAAATCAGCTCCAATAATAAGATTAAAATTTGGTCTATGTCTATAAAAGTTTGAGAAATAATATCATATAAACAATTTATGAACATATTGAAACATACAGGGTCCTCATTGTAGGGCCTATACAATGATATGACAATAATATTTTCCTTTGGAATTTCAATTCCAGCTACTTCACAGATCAGTTCAATTGACAGTTGTTTTATGAAATCCAATTCTTTAAAAGAGTATGTATCATCAACAAAAATAGCGGTTCCGCCATGCAATCGAGTAGGCCTGCTGTATATTGTGGCCTGGGTATAGCCAGGTATCGGAAACTTACTTGTTTCAATTGGTTTTACCCAGTGTTCAGCTAGAGCAAGTATTTTACCTTCTAATTCATTACAAAGTACATTTATATAGTCAATTTTGTTACATACACCTTGCACATTCCAGAATTGGAAATTTCAAGGTTTTTGTGCTTCCTTGTCAGATATGTTTGTATCGTTCGTTTCTTTTTGGGGATTTGGACTGAAGTTAGATCTGTCCTTTATCCTAAAAAAAACCCGACTCAATAGGAACCTTTGAACTGGACTAAGCCTAAATTTTCTGTTTCATTTACAATTTCTAAGATTTTGTTGGTGACATACATTTTGCCTAGTCCATTCAGGTGTAGGCCTTTTTTTGCATGTAACCTTTTACCTATCTTGCTTATATCTAAGAATTTCCCATTTTTGAAATATTTACATACAGTTTCCATCTCTTCATTCGCCTTCAGGACTTCCTTGTTTACGCAGGACCATGATGGTAGATCATGTCGATGAGGCACCGAAACTACGATCACATTCTTGCTGTGTAGACCATCAATCCGCTTCCGCAGAGCACGTATTAGGTCTTTCTTTTCATTTCGGGCGACGTCGTTCATTCCAGCAAACAAAACGGTGTAGTCCTCATTACTGTCTGAGTGGCAGGACGGCAGGAGTCTGTAGCTTCATTAAACTTGGCATTGGGCTTTACAACTCCAAACACCTCATAATTACTATTCTCTCGTACCATTCTTGAAATGTGTCTACCTTGACTATCAGCATATATAGAGATTTTCTTTGGCATGGTGCTGGGTGGTGGTTTCAGTGTTAATTTTTTAGGCCTAGGCCTACCATGTCTTACCTTAGGAGTAGTGTTTTGGCAAGTGTTTTCTTCATCTTCATATGAGCCTAGAACTTCAAATCTGTTATTTAACTGCAGATTGACAGAACTCTTGGAAATAGAAGCTAAATTCTGCTTTCTTTTTTTATAAGGAACACTTTCCCAGCCTATACGGTTTGAAGGCCTATCTAAGCCTAAGTTTAGGGGGTCTGAGGAAGTCCGGACTTGTTGTGAATTTAAGTAGTATTCATTAAGTTTAATTTCTAATAGTTTCTTTTCACCAATCAATTTAGGGGAGTCGGTTTAGCCCTATCTTACCCATGTTAAATTGTCAAGTTTTCGGTACCATTTCCTCAGTAACCATACATGGTATCAACATAAATTTTTTATCATTTTATTTATTGGTATTTTCTTGAACTTTTTACCCGGGGGTTTTTATAAATTTAATTTTTTACTATTTATTTTTATTTTTTTTTATGTCTAAAAAACCGTGTTTTTTAGTACAAACTGTAAAATAACTTTTTTTTAAAAGCTAATTTTCAGAATCTGGCGGGTACATTTTTTCATTTTTGAATGTTCCATAAAACAAAAAAATCATTAAGATACCTATAGTAGTTCCTGAGATAATGGTACCGAAGTGCAAAAATCACAAACTTACGGAAATTCGCGTTTAAATCTAGCCCTAGTTAGCCTAGGTAAATAAACAAGCATACACAACTACCTTAGTGCATTCCTGCTCCATATGCTGGATTATCTGGGTCCTCCTCAGCCTCATATTCGTCCTCTAGCCTCCTTCTTGCCAATGTTGCACTCTGTCGGCACTTTTTTTCGATTTCGCTGATTGCTTTCTCAGCCTTCGCGATTCTAATTTCATCCAGCTTCTTCAACACACTGACACAGTTAATACCAGCAACAATGCCTAGCTTGGCTAATATTTTGCACCTAGCTATGTTGCCTAAGTTGAAGCAAGCCAAGGCTTCATACACACCAATTTCTAGAGTGTTCCGCATGACAAACTTCCTTTTCGGCAAGTTTGTTATTCATGTTATTCAATGATTCGCTTGGATTTTGGGTTCCGCCATGCAGACACTTTTTAAGAAGATCAGGGGCAGCCAAGTCTTGGAAAATAGGCTTGATTTCATTCATAATACTGACAGGAAGGTGGAAGTGTTCTTTGTGGTCATATGTTTCCTTCTTCAACCGTGCTTGCCAATATTTGCACCATGTATTTCCAGATTTAGGGCAAAGCCCGTGCGCCGGTTCCTTATTACTAGAGGATAAATGAAAAAGAGAGCCCATACTGCTTGCTTCATTTGTTGTAGGCTGTTTGTATTTCTCCTGATGGCAAGACCATAATAAATGGCAATTTGTTTTATTGCAGCTCCAGTTAGTCTGCCACGGCCACCAATTGTTTTACCATCAGAAAGTAGTTGCTTGCCTTTTTTGTTTTTCAAGGTCAGTTATCGTGTTGACATTCGCTTTTGCACGTGTCCGACACATTCTAACTTCTCTATTTCGAAGTCAGGGCCGTATGGCATCAGCTGTGACACAGTGGAGTACGATGATGTGTCACCATCACCAAGATAGTTTTTATATCTAACATTGTGTAGCGCTAGAGACCGACTGAAAATATCCACAACACCGGACACTTCCATACCTCCGCTTGATCCTGCGTAATTAGCTACACAGTTAGGTTCATGCACCTTCTCAAATCGTTTAGGACACCTACAGTGTTTAGATAAGACTTGGGCATCCACAGCTTTACAATTAGCGACACTGATTGCAGTGACGACCCCATTTAGCGACGTGTGGCCACGTTTCTGCCACGAGCCGTCGATCGCAACAGTGATATCTCTATTTTCAGCAGCCCCGTTATCAATCTCACTATTTTCTACTGCTACAGCTTCCTCAGCTGCTAAATGCATAGATTCTAGGCTAACTTGTTTTGTTGCTTGGCACAAAACATTGCTGTAATATCTGAACTGACTCGGAGTTGACATGTTCATGATGCCGCAAAATGTTCGCCCGCCTTGCTCGCCTAAACCTACACAGCGGGCAGCGTAGGCTAGCCTAACATTTAGTTCAGCCTTACCACTACATACAACAGGGCTGTTCATCTCTTTTGCACAAAGGTTACAGCTATCACACCTCAGTTCCAATTGAACACTTAGCCCTAGCCTATTTGTGCCGGTAAGAGAAAGTTTTGAACCACAGTTTGCACATACAGCAACTTCATTGAGTAAATTTTGAATGGTTTTCAAAGTAACTAAGTCATAAATATCATTATTACCTACAAAATCTTGGTACTCTGGCAAATGAACACCAATTTTCTTTTTGCTTGAGGATTCTTTTTGCAGTGGGCTAGGCCTAGGCGTAGGCCCACTTTGCACTAAAACACCCCCACAATCACCCCCAGCACTAATTTGTTGCTCTATAACCTTCACTTTACGGTTTCCTAAACATTTAGGCTTTCGCTTTTTAAATACTTTAGGACACCTAGGCATTTTATTACTTAGAAAACTGAAAACAAACTTTGAAACACTGCACTAGCAGAAAACAACAATCACATTCGTAACTAGGCAACAGAAACGAGCAGCACACTTTAATTCGAGGTCGGGAAGTTCTGGCCATCATCGTAACTGTTCGGCTCCCAGCCTGTGCTGTATCTAGGACGAGCGTTAGGGACAGCACATACTATACTGCGAGTTATGTCGCCCGTAACGATGAAAGCCGGAAACCCCCGAACGTTAGATATATTTTGTCAAACTGTGTATTTAAATCTTACCTAGCGAATGTGCTTACATACCAAATTTTATCTTTATGGTATTCTTTTTATTATCCCCATAAACCCCGTTGGTTTGCTAAGTTCCGGTATACATAAGTTAAACGCTTTCCAATGTACACACCAATGAATGTACATGTATTGAATGTTATCATCAAGATATGTCAATAAATGAGCAAGATCTAAGTTTGTTGATTTCCCATAAGATTAACATGAAAAATATATTTTTGGATTTTCTCCATAACCATTTATTCAAAATACTAAATTGTTTGTTTTTTTAGTGGTCTAAGTTCAATTATTTGAATTTCAAAATTTAAGGTTAATAAAGCCACAAACCTGCCTCACACTAAATAAATAAGTAAATGCTTTCTGTATGTATGTAATTTATACCATAGATAAACTTATATGTCTATTTCAATTTCACATTCAAGTTTCAATGAGGGTTAACTTAATGAGTTTATATATGATCTCTGGAAGTTAAATGGTTCTCCCACTGACAAAGCCAATTTTAAGACTTTTAAGAAAGCTTATACCATACCAAAGCAATAAATGAAGCAAAGATTTCTGCCAATGATAAGTCAATCAGCTCATCCAATAATAAATGCAAAGCTGCCTGGAGAGTTATCAATAATGAAACTAGTCATATTAAGAAACCACAAAAAAACAACTCTTTCTCCTGATGATCTCAATGATTTTTTTGTTAATGTTCCTTGTAATGTTAGGCCTAGTCTTGGTAATACCATCACTCCTGCTCAAACCTACTCTGAACTTCTGAATAACTTTAAGATACCTGAGCAGAATCAAGCAACTAATTTTCATTGGACTGAGATAAAAATTGAATCAGTCAGATCTATTGTTAGTAATTTAAGTTCTTCACGCAATGAGGATTGTTTTGGTTTGTCAAACTTTGTAATTAAAAATATCATTGATTCAATATTAATTCCGCTCACATATATTATGAACCTAGCATTAAGTAATGTCACATTTCCTGAATGTTTAAAGAAATCAATTGTTAGCCCAATTTTCAAGAAAGGTAATAAGGACCTGCCTGAAAACTACCGTCCAATAGCGATTGTTCCTATAGTTTAGTAAAATAGTTGAAACTTGTATGATTAAGCAACTGTACAGTTATTTTTCAGTCAGCAGCCTGCTGAATGTAAGCCAGTTTGGTTTCAGACCCAACTGCTCAACAACTATGGCAGTTGAAAAAATTGTTGACATTGATCTAAAGAGTTTTGAGAATAAATTGGTTGTAGGAGGTAGTTTGCTAGATTTAAGTAAAGCATTTGATTTAGTATCTCTGGAAATTTTATGTAAAAAACTTGATTATTATGGTATCAAATATGACGAATTAGAATTAATTAAAAGTTATCTTAGCGGAAGGTCTCAAGTAGTTAAAATTGACAATGCTTACTCAGAACCAAAGGCAGTCTTAGCGGGTGTCCCGCAAGGCTCGGTTATCGGGCCTTTTTTATTCATTGTGTTTGTTAATAATTTCTGTGTTAATATACCATGTTTCTCCATTTTATACGCTGACGACACAACAATTTTAGAAACTGATAAAAATGTTGATGATGTATTAAACAAACTTAACAACTCACTGACCCATTGTAAGAATTGGTACAATGCAAACTGTTTAGCCCTAAATGAAAACAAAACAGAAAATATTATATTTACTCTTAGAAATAATTTAGACAATCATTTTCAAGAATATCTGAGACCTGTTAAACTGTTAGGTATTATGTTAGACAGTAAGTTAACCTGGTCAAGTCATATTGAATATTTATGTAAAAAGTTGGCTAGAGTGACCTATTTATTAAGAAACTTAGATTCTGTGTCAGTAGGCATGTTTTAATTTTAGCATATTTTGGTCTCTTTCACTCTCAATTGAACTATGGCCTTCGACTTTGGGGCAATGGTAGTGAAATGAAAAAAGCATTTATTTGGCAGAAGAAAGCCATTAGGAGTATAGTTGGTTTAAAGAATACTGAAACTTGTAAGCGTAGCTTTGTAGATTTAAGAATATGACCCTGCCCTGTATGTATATTTTCTGTAATGTAGTTCATGTTAAAGAAAATCAAAACAATTTTGTTAAAATGTTCCAGCAACATGATCATAACACCAGAAATAGAATGAACATAGTAACTCCTTATATAAGATTACATAAACAAAAGTCACATCTACCAACAATATCTCATGTTTAATAAACTGCCTATATATATATCAGAAATCTACCTGTAAATAAGTTTAAGATACGTAGCTACTTTTCTTAAGGACCAAGCTTACTACTCTATTGAAGAATATTTGAATCATGAAAATTTTATTGGTAACTAAAAAATATATTATTATTTTCAGAACCTACTGTCTCAACTTTAAATAAGTAGGCGAACATAATTTTGTTTACTTTCAATGTCAAACTGTAAATGACAAACATAAATATAGGTCTAGGCATATGTTTCATACAAAATTTACATCATAGGCCTAACCTTGGGATTAAACAGTTGTTGTTCTAGTCAGCCTATTAAACACAAAGTGATACTGGGATTTTTTAAATGTATTTTAGTTACTTAGCTTGGACATGTGAGTAGAGGTTTTAAACAGTTGAATAACTAGGCCTACACATATAGGCTGATACAAATTAATTGTAACTGGAATTTCTTTAGGAATTTTGTAAACTCTAAAAAGTAAGATCATAATGTTTTGTTACCTTTGAATGAATGGAGAGGGAGAGTGGATTGCTCAACATGAAATCTTTTTCTCAACGGAACGGTCAGTACTACAGACTGTCATGCTCCTGTGTAGTTATGTCGATAATACGTAATTCTTTCTTCATCTTTTTTCGAGCCAGTATTGGTAATTTTAAGTTCTCTTATGGGTCTCGTTAGAACGCTCAACTTCTTGGAATAAGTAATATTTAGAAAACAATCACGCCAAAAGGAGTGATCAATTTCTTCCACGACAAAAGCTGATGGGTTGTCGTGCTTCACGGAAATGAGAAGCCCAGTCACCTGGCAATTCAGCTCTAAAATTGGAATTTATCAGTCCCATTTGCTTGTCACATTCCATGTAACTATGGCCTCTTATTGGGTATGTGACTCGGATGGTTATAAATCTCTTTTTCACGTGGACCAAATAATGATGGAGAAATCTTAAGATTGTTATGTTTTTGGGATGCACCTCTTTAAACATTTGGTACATTTGATTAATGTTCAGATCATCGAGAAGATACTTTTTTGATGGGTCTTTTAAACTATAGTGGGCGCCTCGCCCATTGAATGAACTGATATGAGCTTTTACTAAATTCAATGTGTCAGTGCTAAGTGTATGCTTTCTGTTCAAGTGCTTTCCTCGTTTATCCTTGGGAGATTTCCCAGCCATTTTAAGACCACTTATTAAGTACTCTACCTTCTTTTTACTTACACCATGTATAGACTGAAATGATTTGCGGCAAACTTGCCACTCAGTTATTTTTCCGTCATCTAAAGCACGAACCTTGTACTTACAAGAGACGTCTTTCAATAAAGCATCACTTGGATCTTTTTTTGGGCGCCGCCGCTGAACGGGAACCATCGAAATAAGACCACATAAATAAGAATTTTTTTCGTCGGTAAAACAAAAAAAAAAACAAGAAAAAAAACTATCTTGATATACACTACTCAGTTACTACAGTATTTCCTTTCATGGGTCATATATATTGCTGTTGATATTGTTACTGCTTTATTGTTATTATTATATTGTTACGACATTGTTAAGGTTGGTTTGTATTTAGGTTATGATATGTTATCACAATTGTTTTTGTTATTTGTTACTACTAATTTATGTTCCTATTTCTTTTGTCTAGTATTACTATACAATATCTATATTGCCATCTTGTGTTTATATTAAGTATATATCTCTCATGTAAAATGGTGAAACCGTTGGAAGAATAAATAAATAAATAAATAGAGATTTGTTAGGTTTAAGTTGGCCATGCTGCTAATGACGTCTGCCCAAAACCAGGAAAAACAGCTTGGCGCTTTGGCGCCTTGGCGGCAGACGACAAATGGAGATGATGATGGAACGATGGAAGTTTTCGCGCTATTTTCGCTAATTTTTATGTGACTTGACATGAAATAATTTGATTTCATGAATAAACAAAAATCAATATAGAACTGTGATACTTCCTTAAAGCAGATTTGATGTGAGTTAAACTAAATAATCCAATATTATTGTTTTGTCTATTACTCACTAGGTTATGTTTCACGAACTTTAAAACACTACACTATTATTTAAAATCTTCTAAAATACGAATTTCATTTAGAGCAAATACCGCACTGTTTTAGTTAGTAGCCATCTTGATATTAATCGATCTTATATTCAAAGGATTTTTGTATTACAGTAGAGAATTTGACCGCTATTAACTATTTCTCTTTGACCGCTAATTCTCCTCTGCTGAGAAGACCTACAGTACACTCTATTATGTTACCTTGTCTGAGGAGATTCACCTACTTATCTGCAGTGCAGAATAACAATTTAGGAGAGAAACGAATTTACGATATTGTTTTCTGATGCGCCTGGAATCAGGAAGAACTAGGTGTTTGAGGCTGTGAAGCCTCTGAAAGTTGGTTTGGGTTTTGTTGGTCGGTGTCCATAGTAGTCCCACGAGTAGCTAAGGAAAGGCGGTCGATCCAAGCAGAGCCCCGCACGCTTGGACAAGGCTGGTTGAAATTGGTCGCCCGGTGTCCAGAGTCCGCATACTAGAGGTCAAGCTCCCCCTTGGCCACGCAGCCTTGGCCTCGGCGTATGATGTTCCACATTGGCTTGGGAATGAGTTTGAATGGAATTAAAATTAAAGACCAGTAAATGATAGTTGAAGCAGATTTTTGAGTCAGGGGACTCGATAGAGAGGGTAGTATGAAAATAGCGGAAGTAAAAGATAGGATAGAAGCCTGCCAGACTAGCACCCTGACTGTGAAAAAAAGGAAGAGCCTGGAAGAGTTGAGTCAAGGAGTACCCAGGTTGGACGCCCACAATTATGCCTTTTAAGTGAGAGAGTAGGAAGGCAGTGCTTCTTGGACGTTTTGGCTCGGCGCATGTGGATACGCATGAAGAGCGTGGAGCCACTTCCAACCCATCAGGAGCTAATGGAAGTTGAATGATCCACAACTTTTTAGCCCAAAATAAACAGAATTTCTAACCTATAATTAAATGTTTTTCACTTAAATGTAATGCAATTTTTAAAATGTATTATAACGTCTCAAAATTAACCGACAATTAATTAATTAATTAAATTAATTAATTAATTAATTAAATTAATTAATTCTAACAATCAATATCTTAAAAGAAAGCCAAATCTTCAAGGATTATTTTATGACCAAAACATTCAAAATATCTAAAATACAAATGGAGTTATAAACCATTGTTGCAGATAAGTCATAAAAAAAAATTACAACTCGTGTTGCTTAATGCAGTAGAAAACTTCAATTTCGTCCAAGCGAAGCTCCTATACTACACTCTGGCTTTTATTTACACGTACTCCTCCTGAACGGCTGGAGTGATCCTCAAGAAATTTTGCTCGGTCATAGTAACCATCTATGGGAAGGTATGAATCTGAAATGGTCCAAATCGGACATGTTCTGCCCTACAGCCCTTTAAGGTTACCATGTTATTTTAATAGGGGAAATATTTTATTTGGTTTATTTACAGTGTGTTAATTATACAGCTGTTATGAGGATCAAATTTAACTGCAGACTGTTACTATCAGCTGTTTTTTAATACAGTAGTTTTATGTTCAATTGTTGTTTTGCTTGTTTGTTTTAGTGGTTTGTTGTGCGTGAATGAAATGCCACGTTTACAGGAGGGGCAAATAGTTTAATATCTTGTAAAAATATAATACCCCGTCGCAGAAAACCTGCGTACGGTACTTAAAAATTATTAGAGTATTACAGACTTGTGGCGAGTAAGCACAGCGAAAAACCTAAATTGATGGCAAGTGAGCGTAGCGAACGAGCTGACCCAAATGGCGAGTGAGCGCAGCGAACGAGCTGGCACGCCCTCACGGCGAACGAGCTGGAACGAGTCTCACGGCAGAAAACCTGCGTACTCAAAAATTATTAGAGTATTACAGACTTGTGGCGAGTAAGCGCAGTGAACAACCTAAATTGATGGCGAGTGAGCGTAGCGAACGAGCTCACTTGAATTACCTACAAAAGATTTGCTATTATTGATTTATAAAATAGTCGCTCCACCCAATATTGCAAGCAGACAACAGCATTGCATACCTAGTATACTCAATGGCTCATAAGCTGGTATTCCACAGGTGGTTCTTGGACCAAAACATATAGCTTAACATAATTATAACTGTAAACATTTATCTTTAATTCAATTCCAAATTCTGAAAATTATCAAATTTATGTTTTTAGATCGAATAATATAGTAGATAAACTGAATACCAATGTTTGATGGCAAATCTGTGCATTCTTGCCTTTAATTTAAGACCAAAACTACAAAACTATCAAAATTGGTCGGTTAGAATAGCCAAACGAACCCGGAAAAGATAATTTAAATTTAACTCCCTTAAGAATGTACAGGGAGGAAATTTAATTTGTGTGTAAATCGAGTAATATGATAGGAAAGTGAATTCTGATGCTTGATAGCAAATCTATGAATGCATACCTTTAGTTTAAGACTAAAATCATGAAAATCTGTCAGGGAAAAGAGCCAAACATTACCGGAAAGAAAAACCCAATTTTTTTAATATATAAGATATCTTAATGTGTCCTTGTTACTGATAACTTTTGACAGTGACGTCCAATTTTGATGAAATTTGGTATATGAAGGTGTATGACCCGGTCTATTTTCATGAGTTCGCAAACCAGCATTATCGGGTTATGGGAACGGTGTTATAATGGGATTTAAAAAATGAGCTTTTGGCATTTTGGACCTAAATTTTCAAGATTCAACAAATTTTAACTAAAGCCATGTAAAAGAGGTTATAAATATGAACAATGTAGTATTTTGAATTTTTCACTTGGCTTAAAAGGTTACGGAGAAAATCCAAAAGTAGGGTTTCCATGTTATTCTTATGGGGCTTAACAAAACACTCTATCTCACATATGTATTAACAGATAAAATTTGGTATGTACATTCACTAGGTTGGGTTCAACTTATATTTTCTCAAAGCACCCATATGGCGGCAAACCTACCTACTCACCCCCATGGGACTATGGGGAAAATTAAAAATACCAGAATTTTATGCAATTTAGTATTTACGTGCACTGTGAAGGTATTTTCCTATATCCACTTACAATATCCCCATGGCATCAAACCTACATCTAAATATTCTCCTATATTTATCATGAGGAGACTAGACATTTATTTCCCTATTTATGAGCATGCGATCAAATTTTGTTTACTGGTTCATCTGGTCATTTTTTTTTCATTTATTTCCTAAAAATACAAATTACAGACATCAGTGACAAATAATAGAAGGAAATTATTTCCCGAATAGACGATTAGTCCATGTTCGGGGAAAGAGTTCATATCTAGTGTTATGATGCTATCACTTGCTTGATTGTATAACATTCTTAAAAAGAAAAATATTACACTTTGTAAACTAAACAAGAACTAACTTTTACAGAACCAAAACTCAAGACTTATTATAAACAAAGAAAGAATCTATTTGCTTAAAAACATCAAAATACATCAGAAGCTACAACTAACTAAAATAAGAGATAGAGTTGAAAAATGGTTGGTCTACTATATTTCTATTGCTATGTGTATGGAGATAGTATGAGTGCTTCTGCAGCAGCCTGTCCAATGCGAGCGAGCCACCCCTGTACTCTCCGCTTATACACAGCTACACTGCCTTTCTCAACTTCAATAATTTCCTTAGGAATATTGCGGTATAAAATATGAGCGATATAAAAAGCATTATGTTTGATGGAACTCAGGTTTGATTTGGGAATGAAATAACCGAAGTTTAATCTATTTCTTGTTGGATAACTATGTTGTAAATCATAAAATATTTGGATTTTATTGGTTTTAATAAATATTAAAAGGGATTTAATAAATAACTGTCTAATGCTGAAAACAGGGAATTTATTAAATAATTAATCAGTTGGTAAACGTTGTGGTTTTTTAAGAATAATTTTAATCAAAGATTTTTGGGCAACAGAAAGTGGAGAGAGGATAGACAACGAGACGCCTCCCCAGGCCAAAATTCCGTACTGCAACACCGACTGCACGTAGGCGAAGTACACCGTCCTGCAGTGATCCACCGTCAGCACTTGACTCAATTGGGTAAAGGCATAAACTAGCTTTTTGAATCTCTGCTTGACGTATTGAACATGTGGTACTGGTACCCAGCTTAGTTTTTGGTCCATGAATACACCTAGATATTTTTAATGTTCCACACGTTCAATGACGTCACAGGAACAGTCTTGCGACAGCGGATCACCACAGGAATGCAAACGCAATTTTCTGGGACTGGGGTCACTTTCACTTTTGAAAAATATTGGCAAACATTTCGTTTTTGATACATTTAATGTTAGAGTGTTATGATCCAGCCAATTTTTAATTTTAATTAAGTCTGTTGAAGCCTGAATACCTCGTCCCACGTGCAGCCGGCGGTCACCACGGCCGTGTCATCGGCAAGAGGAACAATCTGCTCCCCGTGTTCAGCCTTGAGATGTTGTTGATGTATATCAAAAATAACAGTGGCCCAAGATTACTTCCCTGGACCACACCATAGTCAATATTGGTTTCATCGCTGTCGACACCATTGATTGATACAACTTGTAAACGATTTTCAAGGTAACTGTAAAACCATTTGAGGGATGAGTGATCAATACCAACTAAACGTAGTTTAGAGATTAATTTTTGTCTATCAGTGGAGTCAAAAGCTTTGGCGAGATCCAGGAAAGTAACCAAGACACGCTTTTTGTCATTAACCTGATTGTAAATATGTTTATTTATATCAAATAATGCGTGTGCGGTACTTTTATTACTTCTAAAGCCGTATTGTGAGTTAGAAATTATGTTTTCGTTTTCAAGGTATAGTGCCAATTGGGATTTGACACATTTTTCAAGGATTTTTGAGATGACACCAAGCAAAGATATTGGTCTAAAATTAGAAACGCAACTTTTTTGCCCAGATTTAAAAATAGGAATGACTTTAGCAATTTTGAATGCGTCCGGGAATTTGCCAGTTCGAATACTCAAATTGATTATAAAAAGAAGTGGTTCGATTAAAATATCAATATTACTTTTAATTAATTTAGCAGGTATGCCATCCCAGCCTGGGGCAGAATTTCCCCTTATATTTTTAACAACATCAAAAAGCTCCTCACGAGTGACAGGCCGCAGCGTGAACACCGAGGTCGCGGCGTTGTCGGCGTCGTCCACCTCCGGCAGCCCGCGTGCATGCAACGCACTAGCCAGTTCTGATCCTACAGAGGCGAAATAATTATTGAAGTTGTTGCAAATGATTTTAATCTGTTCGTGAGAGGCAGTGGCGCTATGATCACAAAAGGCCTCTACCGGAAATTTATCTTTTCCGGTTGAGCGGCCGGCGACCTCATTAACGACATTCCAAAATTTTCTTGAATACCCCTGGGTCTCGTCAATTTTATTTCTGTAAAAACTTTATTTTGCCTTTTTTATTACTGACTTTAGGATATTTCGATATCTAATAAATCTTGTAATCTAGTAATCTACTCAATTTATCGTGGTAACGAATGGAATTTAATAAACTAGCAACTCCTAGTAAATCATGAATATTTTCAATAATAACATCAATATTAAAAATATAAATAATGATCATGAATTTAATACTAGACATAAATATATTAATTTCCATTTCAATTGATATTACTAATTTGGAAATTCGCTGAGTACGCAGGTCTGCTGTGACGGGGAGTATTTATACAGTCTTGCGACGCTCAGTAACTCAAATGGAGGTAGCCAGGTCAATTTCGGCAGTGTGTAGTGCGTACTGTGCAGTGGGGTGCCGAGAGACCCCTGCGCGAGTACTAGTGTTTTGTCATCTGCCTTTATTTAGCATATGTTTAATTATTATAGGGAATTAAAAACTGTGATTTTTTTCTGAAATTTGTATGTTTTGGTTTAAACTAGCAACTCCTAGTAAATCATGAATATTTTCAATAATAACATCAATATTAAAAATATAAATAATGATCATGAATTTAATACTAGACATAAATATATTAATTTCCATTTCCCGGCTCATAATACAAGTCTCTTCGAACATTGTCAATTTTACATGAGTATAAAACTTTTTAATTTTTTGCCAAACGAAATTAAAAATATTATTGATGAAAAGAAGTTAAAAAAATAAATCGGAAATCTTCTTCAAAGGGAATGTTTTTATTCATTAAATGAATTCTTAAATTATAAAAATAACAAAGAAAATTAAAAAAGTGTTTTATTATTCATATTTTTTGTATTAAAAAAAATAATAATAAATAAATAAAATGTTACAATTTAAAAAGATTTTCATTTTTTAAGGCCATGATTTACAAAAATTAGTATTAGAATTAAAATTTTTAAAAGAAAATTATTGTATTATTTAAAAACATTGCTCTCTGATGAAAGGTTGTGTAAGCAATAAAGAATTTGTATTTGTACCATAAGTCTGAAACATAAGGACAAAATGTGCCAAGAATGTTTTTAGGCATATCAGGCTAGTTTGTAAAAATTTTCTTTTTCTTTGAAAAATATTTAAACTTTTTTTATTTTGATTTTCTTATCCCTAAATATGTTAGTTTTTAGTAATAAAGTTGTTTTGTTAGTGAATTTTGTTGGTCAAAGTTTATCTTAATCTGAAAAATTGTTTCTGAACTTCATAACTTTCGGTTATTATATTAAGCTAGTTACTGGAAAAAATTCATGGAATAAAATAATTTTGGTTGGTTGGTCGACCTCTTAAACCAAAAATAATAGAATAATTAAATTTTTCCCAAAAAATTTAATTATATTTAGGCCTATTTTATATATGGTTATAGGCGACATTGTGAGTTTGTTATTGCAAAAATGAGTAATTATAAGAAATTTTTTTTAGCGACTTTAAAGGAGTAAAACTGGTCAATTTTAATTAAATGCTGACAAAAACATACAATGGTTATGCTCCAATTTCCCAGTTATCAAGAATAAAAATATTTATCAAAGGGGGTCTGACAGACCCTCGCCCAAGTAGCTGTGTCTCAAAATAAGGCGTGAGTACAAAGGGGTATTAATCTTTTTTATGATACGGTACTGAACAAAAGCGATTAAAAAAATTTTCGCAGAAGGCTCCAAATAAATATTTAAAACGCTGTTTAGAAGAGACAACCTTTAAAAGTTTTTTTTTTTTACCTTCAGAATGTATAACGAGTTTACTAAAAAACTGTTTTGTAAGCTTTAACTACAATGTAAATTAAATTAAACAAATTAATAAAAACTCATTTTCTCCTCATTTAGTGATTTTATTTTTGCTTTGCCATAAAAAGTTAAGGAAATTTTTACAAATAATTTAGTGCACACTTATCACTAAGCAGACTAGCCTCTCCATAGTCTCCGTCATGGGCGGAGTTTACCTCTGATTGCTGGGGGGGCCACCGGGGGTCAGTGATAAAGGACATTTAATACCCTAATATCCTCTATATTCAGGTTGACACACAACCATCTTTAACTAGGCCGTGGCGTACGAAGTTCGAAGTAGGCTAAACACTTATGGTGGATAGCACAGTCTGAACAAGTATTTTAGGAATACAAATACAGTCATGACACTCATCGCGGTCAGGTTTTATGAAACCCATAGGAATGGGGAACTGCATTAGCGCTCCCCTTGTATATAGAATACCAATAAGTGATTACCTGTTTGAACTATTTTAATGATTTTTTAACTAAAGGATTGCCAAAGTAGTAGATGCAAGACATTTTGATTAAAAAAAATCATATACAGGATGTTTTTAAAGTACGTCACCAAACTTCACAACATGGTTAATTGGGTTAAAATAACCAAAAAAGTTCATATGAGTTCATTCATGAGTACAATGTATCGTGATGCTAAGGTTAAACTCTGTTGATAGTAGCCTACGGATGCGTAAAAAGTCCAGTGACATAGGGATGCAAAGAAAATTTACATTAACTGTAAAATAAAGCTATTTTTAAGATACATTATCTAAAGCGTCGTAGCGGGGCACGGCGCCTACCCACCAACCCACCTGAGTTTGACGGTCGTCAGTTGTGCCAACTGTAGGGCCTAAGGCTATATTTTCCCTTGGCGATCTACGAAATATCCTTACTTAGTAGTTCGCGCAAACAGTGTTTAATTTATGATAATCTATTGTTGTTTAATTTACTTTCAGAATCGTACATGAACATAGGTAAAAAATGTTAATATAGAAAATAGTGTTATTTTTAGAGTAAGTTAAAGTGAGATAAAACTTTGAACGTTAGCTGAATGGATAATTTTATTTAGCTCGTAAACTTTGTTTTTTACACAAAATTTTTGAAATTTTTGGGGGGGCCGGGCCCCCCCAGGCCCCCCCGAAACTCCGCCCGTGGTCTCCGTACTGTACAGTACTGAAAAATAACTGCACTGAGCATTACAATATGCTTTACAGGACCGAGGAGCTGTAATCAAAAATATTTTTCTGAGGTCCTGTACATTGTATAGATAGTGCATAATCTCGATCAAACATCTGTGAACGTAATTATTCTAATTAGTCGGGGATTTTCTTGGTAGAGCATCAATACGGATTGGCATAAGAATCATTACGGAATTGCATTTTGGCCTTAAAAGAAACACAACAAATTTTAATGCTGTGAGAAGTTTAAAAATAAGTGTTAAAGATCGACAGATCAATTACGGTACCAACAAGGTGCAATTTCATTGGAACTGTGGTTTAATTTTTACACAGAATAACTAGATAAATAAGTCAACTACTACTGTACCGAGCAAGGCTTGATCATCCGGTAGTCTGATAATACAACACTTTGTACTGAACAGGTACCCCTTGTTGAGAATTATTAATTGCTAAAACATTAACAATGTAGAAGTTAATTTGCACTATGGAGTAATTTTTTTTTATTTTTAGGCTAAATAACCAAGTGTGTCACCACCGAGCAGACGAGTTTAATCCCACGTTAGGGCCTATGCATTAGAGGTGCATTGTGCTGCACAGGTCCTTCTTGTAAATTAAGAAGATCAAGTTCAGAAGGCAGCACAACTACGTAAAGAGGTGATTACCCAAAATTGGAAACTTTTATTCACGTTTTGAGTTTTTTTATTATGTAAATATT
>CM061536.1:98170963-98231033 GCA_030545055.2 Neoaliturus tenellus | reverse complement strand
GAAAACGACGGTAATAGCTTATTTCTAAAGGAAATTCGCTAATATCTCGGTAACCAGTGGACGTAGAGCAATAATTAAACATACCAAATTGTTTGTTTTTTCGAGCTGAATCTAATGGTGTACACTAAAAGGTAATAAAATAAAAATATCTATGTGAAAAGTGGAAAAAACCCACTTTTGAGGGGTAAAATCCCCCACTTTCCCTACTGAAGTTGGGCCGATCTTACTGGTTAACGAACTCATCCAAGAGAATCTAACTTTACATGCCTGTACCAAATTTCATGATGATCAGACGATTTTTGCACTAGTTATCGTGTTCACAAGTGCTCAAAATTAAAAATTCTATTTCCCATATAAGCCCATGTTAAATTTTTTAGTAAATCGTTATTTGAGCAGTTTTAAATGTGTTACCGACAAATAATCACTACGTATCCAGAAAGTACACATAAAAAGCCACAAGATAATATATATATTTATGTAATCGCAGAGGTGTCCCTACATCGATACAAACGGCAGCTCCCATGAAAACGACGGTAATAGCTTATTTCTAAAGGAAATTCGCTAATATCTCGGTAACCAGTGGACGTAGAGCAATAATTAAACATACCAAATTGTTTGTTTTTTTCGAGCTGAATCTAATGGTGTACACTAAAAGGTAATAAAATAAAAATATCTATGTGAAAAGTGGAAAAAACCCACTTTTGAGGGGTAAAATCCCCCACTTTCCCTACTGAAGTTGGGCCGATCTTACTGGTTAACGAACTCATCCAAGAGAATCTAACTTTACATGCCTGTACCAAATTTCATGATGATCAGACGATTTTTGCACTAGTTATCGTGTTCACAAGTGCTCAAAATTAAAAATTCTATTTCCCATATAAGCCCATGTTAAATTTTTTAGTAAATCGTTATTTGAGCAGTTTTAAATGTGTTACCGACAAATAATCACTACGTATCCAGAAAGTACACATAAAAAGCCACAAGATAATATATATAATTATGTAATCGCAGAGGTGTCCCTACATCGATACAAACGGCAGCTCCCATGAAAACGACGGTAATAGCTTATTTCTAAAGGAAATTCGCTAATATCTCGGTAACCAGTGGACGTAGAGCAATAATTAAACATACCAAATTGTTTGTTTTTTCGAGCTGAATCTAATGGTGTACACTAAAAGGTAATAAAATAAAAATATCTATGTGAAAAGTGGAAAAAACCCACTTTTGAGGGGTAAAATCCCCCACTTTCCCTACTGAAGTTGGGCCGATCTTACTGGTTAACGAACTCATGCAAGAGAATCTAACTTTACATGCCTGTACCAAATTTCATGATGATCAGACGATTTTTGCACTAGTTATCGTGTTCACAAGTGCTCAAAATTAAAAATTCTATTTCCCATATAAGCCCATGTTAAATTTTTTAGTAAATCGTTATTTGAGCAGTTTTAAATGTGTTACCGACAAATAATCACTACGTATCCAGAAAGTACACATAAAAAGCCACAAGATAATATATATATTTATGTAATCGCAGAGGTGTCCCTACATCGATACAAACGGCAGCTCCCATGAAAACGACGGTAATAGCTTATTTCTAAAGGAAATTCGCTAATATCTCGGTAACCAGTGGACGTAGAGCAATAATTAAACATACCAAATTGTTTGTTTTTTCGAGCTGAATCTAATGGTGTACACTAAAAGGTAATAAAATAAAAATATCTATGTGAAAAGTGGAAAAAACCCACTTTTGAGGGGTAAAATCCCCCACTTTCCCTACTGAAGTTGGGCCGATCTTACTGGTTAACGAACTCATGCAAGAGAATCTAACTTTACATGCCTGTACCAAATTTCATGATGATCAGACGATTTTTGCACTAGTTATCGTGTTCACAAGTGCTCAAAATTAAAAATTCTATTTCCCATATAAGCCCATGTTAAATTTTTTAGTAAATCGTTATTTGAGCAGTTTTAAATGTGTTACCGACAAATAATCACTACGTATCCAGAAAGTACACATAAAAAGCCACAAGATAATATATATAATTATGTAATCGCAGAGGTGTCCCTACATCGATACAAACGGCAGCTCCCATGAAAACGACGGTAATAGCTTATTTCTAAAGGAAATTCGCTAATATCTCGGTAACCAGTGGACGTAGAGCAATAATTAAACATACCAAATTGTTTGTTTTTTCGAGCTGAATCTAATGGTGTACACTAAAAGGTAATAAAATAAAAATATCTATGTGAAAAGTGGAAAAAACCCACTTTTGAGGGGTAAAATCCCCCACTTTCCCTACTGAAGTTGGGCCGATCTTACTGGTTAACGAACTCATCCAAGAGAATCTAACTTTACATGCCTGTACCAAATTTCATGATGATCAGACGATTTTTGCACTAGTTATCGTGTTCACAAGCGCTCAAAATTAAAAATTCTATTTCCCATATAAGCCCATGTTAAATTTTTTAGTAAATCGTTATTTGAGCAGTTTTAAATGTGTTACCGACAAATAATCACTACGTATCCAGAAAGTACACATAAAAAGCCACAAGATAATATATATATTTATGTAATCGCAGAGGTGTCCCTACATCGATACAAACGGCAGCTCCCATGAAAACGACGGTAATAGCTTATTTCTAAAGGAAATTCGCTAATATCTCGGTAACCAGTGGACGTAGAGCAATAATTAAACATACCAAATTGTTTGTTTTTTTCGAGCTGAATCTAATGGTGTACACTAAAAGGTAATAAAATAAAAATATCTATGTGAAAAGTGGAAAAAACCCACTTTTGAGGGGTAAAATCCCCCACTTTCCCTACTGAAGTTGGGCCGATCTTACTGGTTAACGAACTCATGCAAGAGAATCTAACTTTACATGCCTGTACCAAATTTCATGATGATCAGACGATTTTTGCACTAGTTATCGTGTTCACAAGTGCTCAAAATTAAAAATTCTATTTCCCATATAAGCCCATGTTAAATTTTTTAGTAAATCGTTATTTGAGCAGTTTTAAATGTGTTACCGACAAATAATCACTACGTATCCAGAAAGTACACATAAAAAGCCACAAGATAATATATATAATTATGTAATCGCAGAGGTGTCCCTACATCGATACAAACGGCAGCTCCCATGAAAACGACGGTAATAGCTTATTTCTAAAGGAAATTCGCTAATATCTCGGTAACCAGTGGACGTAGAGCAATAATTAAACATACCAAATTGTTTGTTTTTTCGAGCTGAATCTAATGGTGTACACTAAAAGGTAATAAAATAAAAATATCTATGTGAAAAGTGGAAAAAACCCACTTTTGAGGGGTAAAATCCCCCACTTTCCCTACTGAAGTTGGGCCGATCTTACTGGTTAACGAACTCATCCAAGAGAATCTAACTTTACATGCCTGTACCAAATTTCATGATGATCAGACGATTTTTGCACTAGTTATCGTGTTCACAAGTGCTCAAAATTAAAAATTCTATTTCCCATATAAGCCCATGTTAAATTTTTTTGTAAATCGTTATTTGAGCAGTTTTAAATGTGTTACCGACAAATAATCACTACGTATCCAGAAAGTACACATAAAAAGCCACAAGATAATATATATATTTATGTAATCGCAGAGGTGTCCCTACATCGATACAAACGGCAGCTCCCATGAAAACGACGGTAATAGCTTATTTCTAAAGGAAATTCGCTAATATCTCGGTAACCAGTGGACGTAGAGCAATAATTAAACATACCAAATTGTTTGTTTTTTTCGAGCTGAATCTAATGGTGTACACTAAAAGGTAATAAAATAAAAATATCTATGTGAAAAGTGGAAAAAACCCACTTTTGAGGGGTAAAATCCCCCACTTTCCCTACTGAAGTTGGGCCGATCTTACTGGTTAACGAACTCATGCAAGAGAATCTAACTTTACATGCCTGTACCAAATTTCATGATGATCAGACGATTTTTGCACTAGTTATCGTGTTCACAAGTGCTCAAAATTAAAAATTCTATTTCCCATATAAGCCCATGTTAAATTTTTTAGTAAATCGTTATTTGAGCAGTTTTAAATGTGTTACCGACAAATAATCACTACGTATCCAGAAAGTACACATAAAAAGCCACAAGATAATATATATAATTATGTAATCGCAGAGGTGTCCCTACATCGATACAAACGGCAGCTCCCATGAAAACGACGGTAATAGCTTATTTCTAAAGGAAATTCGCTAATATCTCGGTAACCAGTGGACGTAGAGCAATAATTAAACATACCAAATTGTTTGTTTTTTCGAGCTGAATCTAATGGTGTACACTAAAAGGTAATAAAATAAAAATATCTATGTGAAAAGTGGAAAAAAACCCACTTTTGAGGGGTAAAATCCCCCACTTTCCCTACTGAAGTTGGGCCGATCTTACTGGTTAACGAACTCATGCAAGAGAATCTAACTTTACATGCCTGTACCAAATTTCATGATGATCAGACGATTTTTGCACTAGTTATCGTGTTCACAAGTGCTCAAAATTAAAAATTCTATTTCCCATATAAGCCCATGTTAAATTTTTTAGTAAATCGTTATTTGAGCAGTTTTAAATGTGTTACCGACAAATAATCACTACGTATCCAGAAAGTACACATAAAAAGCCACAAGATAATATATATAATTATGTAATCGCAGAGGTGTCCCTACATCGATACAAACGGCAGCTCCCATGAAAACGACGGTAATAGCTTATTTCTAAAGGAAATTCGCTAATATCTCGGTAACCAGTGGACGTAGAGCAATAATTAAACATACCAAATTGTTTGTTTTTTCGAGCTGAATCTAATGGTGTACACTAAAAGGTAATAAAATAAAAATATCTATGTGAAAAGTGGAAAAAACCCACTTTTGAGGGGTAAAATCCCCCACTTTCCCTACTGAAGTTGGGCCGATCTTACTGGTTAACGAACTCATCCAAGAGAATCTAACTTTACATGCCTGTACCAAATTTCATGATGATCAGACGATTTTTGCACTAGTTATCGTGTTCACAAGTGCTCAAAATTAAAAATTCTATTTCCCATATAAGCCCATGTTAAATTTTTTTGTAAATCGTTATTTGAGCAGTTTTAAATGTGTTACCGACAAATAATCACTACGTATCCAGAAAGTACACATAAAAAGCCACAAGATAATATATATATTTATGTAATCGCAGAGGTGTCCCTACATCGATACAAACGGCAGCTCCCATGAAAACGACGGTAATAGCTTATTTCTAAAGGAAATTCGCTAATATCTCGGTAACCAGTGGACGTAGAGCAATAATTAAACATACCAAATTGTTTGTTTTTTTCGAGCTGAATCTAATGGTGTACACTAAAAGGTAATAAAATAAAAATATCTATGTGAAAAGTGGAAAAAACCCACTTTTGAGGGGTAAAATCCCCCACTTTCCCTACTGAAGTTGGGCCGATCTTACTGGTTAACGAACTCATCCAAGAGAATCTAACTTTACATGCCTGTACCAAATTTCATGATGATCAGACGATTTTTGCACTAGTTATCGTGTTCACAAGTGCTCAAAATTAAAAATTCTATTTCCCATATAAGCCCATGTTAAATTTTTTAGTAAATCGTTATTTGAGCAGTTTTAAATGTGTTACCGACAAATAATCACTACGTATCCAGAAAGTACACATAAAAAGCCACAAGATAATATATATATTTATGTAATCGCAGAGGTGTCCCTACATCGATACAAACGGCAGCTCCCATGAAAACGACGGTAATAGCTTATTTCTAAAGGAAATTCGCTAATATCTCGGTAACCAGTGGACGTAGAGCAATAATTAAACATACCAAATTGTTTGTTTTTTTCGAGCTGAATCTAATGGTGTACACTAAAAGGTAATAAAATAAAAATATCTATGTGAAAAGTGGAAAAAACCCACTTTTGAGGGGTAAAATCCCCCACTTTCCCTACTGAAGTTGGGCCGATCTTACTGGTTAACGAACTCATGCAAGAGAATCTAACTTTACATGCCTGTACCAAATTTCATGATGATCAGACGATTTTTGCACTAGTTATCGTGTTCACAAGTGCTCAAAATTAAAAATTCTATTTCCCATATAAGCCCATGTTAAATTTTTTAGTAAATCGTTATTTGAGCAGTTTTAAATGTGTTACCGACAAATAATCACTACGTATCCAGAAAGTACACATAAAAAGCCACAAGATAATATATATATTTATGTAATCGCAGAGGTGTCCCTACATCGATACAAACGGCAGCTCCCATGAAAACGACGGTAATAGCTTATTTCTAAAGGAAATTCGCTAATATCTCGGTAACCAGTGGACGTAGAGCAATAATTAAACATACCAAATTGTTTGTTTTTTCGAGCTGAATCTAATGGTGTACACTAAAAGGTAATAAAATAAAAATATCTATGTGAAAAGTGGAAAAAAACCCACTTTTGAGGGGTAAAATCCCCCACTTTCCCTACTGAAGTTGGGCCGATCTTACTGGTTAACGAACTCATGCAAGAGAATCTAACTTTACATGCCTGTACCAAATTTCATGATGATCAGACGATTTTTGCACTAGTTATCGTGTTCACAAGTGCTCAAAATTAAAAATTCTATTTCCCATATAAGCCCATGTTAAATTTTTTAGTAAATCGTTATTTGAGCAGTTTTAAATGTGTTACCGACAAATAATCACTACGTATCCAGAAAGTACACATAAAAAGCCACAAGATAATATATATAATTATGTAATCGCAGAGGTGTCCCTACATCGATACAAACGGCAGCTCCCATGAAAACGACGGTAATAGCTTATTTCTAAAGGAAATTCGCTAATATCTCGGTAACCAGTGGACGTAGAGCAATAATTAAACATACCAAATTGTTTGTTTTTTCGAGCTGAATCTAATGGTGTACACTAAAAGGTAATAAAATAAAAATATCTATGTGAAAAGTGGAAAAAACCCACTTTTGAGGGGTAAAATCCCCCACTTTCCCTACTGAAGTTGGGCCGATCTTACTGGTTAACGAACTCATCCAAGAGAATCTAACTTTACATGCCTGTACCAAATTTCATGATGATCAGACGATTTTTGCACTAGTTATCGTGTTCACAAGTGCTCAAAATTAAAAATTCTATTTCCCATATAAGCCCATGTTAAATTTTTTTGTAAATCGTTATTTGAGCAGTTTTAAATGTGTTACCGACAAATAATCACTACGTATCCAGAAAGTACACATAAAAAGCCACAAGATAATATATATATTTATGTAATCGCAGAGGTGTCCCTACATCGATACAAACGGCAGCTCCCATGAAAACGACGGTAATAGCTTATTTCTAAAGGAAATTCGCTAATATCTCGGTAACCAGTGGACGTAGAGCAATAATTAAACATACCAAATTGTTTGTTTTTTTCGAGCTGAATCTAATGGTGTACACTAAAAGGTAATAAAATAAAAATATCTATGTGAAAAGTGGAAAAAACCCACTTTTGAGGGGTAAAATCCCCCACTTTCCCTACTGAAGTTGGGCCGATCTTACTGGTTAACGAACTCATCCAAGAGAATCTAACTTTACATGCCTGTACCAAATTTCATGATGATCAGACGATTTTTGCACTAGTTATCGTGTTCACAAGTGCTCAAAATTAAAAATTCTATTTCCCATATAAGCCCATGTTAAATTTTTTAGTAAATCGTTATTTGAGCAGTTTTAAATGTGTTACCGACAAATAATCACTACGTATCCAGAAAGTACACATAAAAAGCCACAAGATAATATATATAATTATGTAATCGCAGAGGTGTCCCTACATCGATACAAACGGCAGCTCCCATGAAAACGACGGTAATAGCTTATTTCTAAAGGAAATTCGCTAATATCTCGGTAACCAGTGGACGTAGAGCAATAATTAAACATACCAAATTATTTGTTTTTTCGAGCTGAATCTAATGGTGTACACTAAAAGGTAATAAAATAAAAATATCTATGTGAAAAGTGGAAAAAAACCCACTTTTGAGGGGTAAAATCCCCCACTTTCCCTACTGAAGTTGGGCCGATCTTACTGGTTAACGAACTCATGCAAGAGAATCTAACTTTACATGCCTGTACCAAATTTCATGATGATCAGACGATTTTTGCACTAGTTATCGTGTTCACAAGTGCTCAAAATTAAAAATTCTATTTCCCATATAAGCCCATGTTAAATTTTTTAGTAAATCGTTATTTGAGCAGTTTTAAATGTGTTACCGACAAATAATCACTACGTATCCAGAAAGTACACATAAAAAGCCACAAGATAATATATATATTTATGTAATCGCAGAGGTGTCCCTACATCGATACAAACGGCAGCTCCCATGAAAACGACGGTAATAGCTTATTTCTAAAGGAAATTCGCTAATATCTCGGTAACCAGTGGACGTAGAGCAATAATTAAACATACCAAATTGTTTGTTTTTTCGAGCTGAATCTAATGGTGTACACTAAAAGGTAATAAAATAAAAATATCTATGTGAAAAGTGGAAAAAACCCACTTTTGAGGGGTAAAATCCCCCACTTTCCCTACTGAAGTTGGGCCGATCTTACTGGTTAACGAACTCATGCAAGAGAATCTAACTTTACATGCCTGTACCAAATTTCATGATGATCAGACGATTTTTGCACTAGTTATCGTGTTCACAAGTGCTCAAAATTAAAAATTCTATTTCCCATATAAGCCCATGTTAAATTTTTTAGTAAATCGTTATTTGAGCAGTTTTAAATGTGTTACCGACAAATAATCACTACGTATCCAGAAAGTACACATAAAAAGCCACAAGATAATATATATATTTATGTAATCGCAGAGGTGTCCCTACATCGATACAAACGGCAGCTCCCATGAAAACGACGGTAATAGCTTATTTCTAAAGGAAATTCGCTAATATCTCGGTAACCAGTGGACGTAGAGCAATAATTAAACATACCAAATTGTTTGTTTTTTCGAGCTGAATCTAATGGTGTACACTAAAAGGTAATAAAATAAAAATATCTATGTGAAAAGTGGAAAAAACCCACTTTTGAGGGGTAAAATCCCCCACTTTCCCTACTGAAGTTGGGCCGATCTTACTGGTTAACGAACTCATCCAAGAGAATCTAACTTTACATGCCTGTACCAAATTTCATGATGATCAGACGATTTTTGCACTAGTTATCGTGTTCACAAGTGCTCAAAATTAAAAATTCTATTTCCCATATAAGCCCATGTTAAATTTTTTATTAAATCGTTATTTGAGCAGTTTTAAATGTGTTACCGACAAATAATCACTACGTATCCAGAAAGTACACATAAAAAGCCACAAGATAATATATATAATTATGTAATCGCAGAGGTGTCCCTACATCGATACAAACGGCAGCTCCCATGAAAACGACGGTAATAGCTTATTTCTAAAGGAAATTCGCTAATATCTCGGTAACCAGTGGACGTAGAGCAATAATTAAACATACCAAATTGTTTGTTTTTTCGAGCTGAATCTAATGGTGTACACTAAAAGGTAATAAAATAAAAATGTCTATGTGAAAAGTGGAAAAAACCCACTTTTGAGGGGTAAAATCCCCCACTTTCCCTACTGAAGTTGGGCCGATCTTACTGGTTAACGAACTCATCCAAGAGAATCTAACTTTACATGCCTGTACCAAATTTCATGATGATCAGACGATTTTTGCACTAGTTATCGTGTTCACAAGTGCTCAAAATTAAAAATTCTATTTCCCATATAAGCCCATGTTAAATTTTTTAGTAAATCGTTATTTGAGCAGTTTTAAATGTGTTACCGACAAATAATCACTACGTATCCAGAAAGTACACATAAAAAGCCACAAGATAATATATATAATTATGTAATCGCAGAGGTGTCCCTACATCGATACAAACGGCAGCTCCCATGAAAACGACGGTAATAGCTTATTTCTAAAGGAAATTCGCTAATATCTCGGTAACCAGTGGACGTAGAGCAATAATTAAACATACCAAATTATTTGTTTTTTCGAGCTGAATCTAATGGTGTACACTAAAAGGTAATAAAATAAAAATGTCTATGTGAAAAGTGGAAAAAACCCACTTTTGAGGGGTAAAATCCCCCACTTTCCCTACTGAAGTTGGGCCGATCTTACTGGTTAACGAACTCATGCAAGAGAATCTAACTTTACATGCCTGTACCAAATTTCATGATGATCAGACGATTTTTGCACTAGTTATCGTGTTCACAAGTGCTCAAAATTAAAAATTCTATTTCCCATATAAGCCCATGTTAAATTTTTTAGTAAATCGTTATTTGAGCAGTTTTAAATGTGTTACCGACAAATAATCACTACGTATCCAGAAAGTACACATAAAAAGCCACAAGATAATATATATATTTATGTAATCGCAGAGGTGTCCCTACATCGATACAAACGGCAGCTCCCATGAAAACGACGGTAATAGCTTATTTCTAAAGGAAATTCGCTAATATCTCGGTAACCAGTGGACGTAGAGCAATAATTAAACATACCAAATTGTTTGTTTTTTCGAGCTGAATCTAATGGTGTACACCAAAAGGTAATAAAATAAAAATATCTATGTGAAAAGTGGAAAAAACCCACTTTTGAGGGGTAAAATCCCCCACTTTCCCTACTGAAGTTGGGCCGATCTTACTGGTTAACGAACTCATCCAAGAGAATCTAACTTTACATGCCTGTACCAAATTTCATGATGATCAGACGATTTTTGCACTAGTTATCGTGTTCACAAGTGCTCAAAATTAAAAATTCTATTTCCCATATAAGCCCATGTTAAATTTTTTAGTAAATCGTTATTTGAGCAGTTTTAAATGTGTTACCGACAAATAATCACTACGTATCCAGAAAGTACACATAAAAAGCCACAAGATAATATATATAATTATGTAATCGCAGAGGTGTCCCTACATCGATACAAACGGCAGCTCCCATGAAAACGACGGTAATAGCTTATTTCTAAAGGAAATTCGCTAAAAACCACTGATTGTAAACAAAAAGAAGTTTCAGATTTATTAAAAAATATAATCTGTTGCAGACACATTATTAAACAAGTGTAGTAAATAAGTAAAGTTGCTCACCCAAATTTGTTTGTATTAATAACAATAAGACATATGAGGACACTCTGGTATATAAAATTTTAAAAACTTCAGTTGGTCTAAAAATTTTTAAAATTATTATGCGAATTTTTCCCAGTCCCTCCAATATTATTTAAAATATCAGGCTAACCGTTTCCTTGATCACAAAAATTACAATTCTTAAACTTAATTTTAAACAAAATTAGTTTCCAGGGGTTGAGGCTGTTTCTAAACTTATTTTTAAGCCTAACACTCTTAAATACAAATGTTTGGCAAAAGCTACTTGCTATATTTCAAGATCGTGGAAAAATACATAACTTAGACAGTACTCGTGTCGTAGGGTTAGTTTAAATATCCAAAAGTTATTTAATTTTATAACAAACAACAGCAGCAACAAAAACACTCTGGTCTAGAACATGTTTAAATCATATATTTTAAAAAAGGACTCAGTTGACCAAGTGTCCTAAACATTATTAAAGTTAGTTTTAAACCCTAAGTTAATATAACTTAAAAAAAAACACTGGTCTCACATTTTTTAAAATATATATTTAAAGAAAATCTCACTGTTTTCACCAGTAGGGCTCGCTAACAAAACCAGAATCGCCAAGATATTCCATAAGAGAAATTTTAGTTAGCAAAGGACCCTAAACATTATTAAAATTACTTTTAAATACTAAGTTTAGCTTTAAAAACACTAGTCTCACAATTTTTAAAACTTATATTTAAAGAAAATCTCTCAGTTTTCAACGTAAGGCTCGCCAACAAAACCAGAATTGCCAAGATATTCCATAAGAGAAATTTTAGTTAACAAAGTTCCCTAAACATTATTGAAATTTGTTTTAAATCCTAAGTTTAACTTAAAAACACTGGTCTAAAAATTTTTTAAACTTATATTTAAGGAAAATCTCTCAGTTAACACCAGCATGGTTTTCCAAGATTTTCCATTATAAACTAAAGTTTTAATCCTAGAGAGGTTGGTTACTCACCAAGTGTTTTCCTGTAGAAGGCACTGGACTTGACTGTGCTGGCTCCTAAGTTTTGACCACCATATATACTCAAGTTATCATAACCTTTGGGGTCAAACTGACTCGATTAGCAAGCAAATTGCATCAGCCGGTGCAAATTGCATCAGCCAGTACAAGTTGCATCAGCCGCATGCACCAATCACGTGAAAACTGCATCGAAGGTTCGAGAAAAACCGATTAAAAAATTGCGATTTAAATATCGAATGAAAATAATCGATCTATCGAACCGAATGAGTATTTCAACTGTTTAGGTATTAGGGTGGCAGGAATCTGTAGGACCAGTAAACCATATTTAAATAATGCTAGGATTTGTTTTAAACATTCTAAGCAAAAATTTAAATTTAAAAATCAAAAGAACTGTTTGTTATGGTGACAAAAACCTGTAGAAATAATAGAGCATAGTAAAAATGTAGAATAAAGCATCCAAAGAAGCA
This sequence comes from Neoaliturus tenellus, assembly GCA_030545055.2. NCBI lineage: Eukaryota > Metazoa > Arthropoda > Insecta > Hemiptera > Cicadellidae > Neoaliturus > Neoaliturus tenellus. Next base: position 98,218,439 of record CM061536.1, on the reverse strand, counting down.
ACCAAACGAATATAAGACGAAATAAGCGAGAGAAAACAGATCGCGAGTATCAGGGAGGCAGAATCTAGTAGCCGCTTGGCTAGTGCTCGAGGTCTCGCGGGCCTCCGTCGCTGAACATACACGATTTTCCCGTGAGAACACTCGTTCTTGAACATACATGGTTTTTGCGTAAAAACTCCGGTTCTTGAACATACATTATATCACTACTACCCAAAAAAGGACTTACTGTTAGAAACTTTGTTTTGTATTGTTTTTAAGTGATAACTGTATAGCCTTATTAGGAAACTAAATCTCAAGTTAACACTCGAGATTATTATTTTTTATTTCCGAAATAAACTTAATACTTTTATCTCAAATTGTAACTGTTAAATTAAATTTAAATTTTATAATTTGCTTTGTATTACTTTTAATAAATTAAGCCCTTCCGAGCTCGAGGCAAATGTGGCTACCCACATCCTGGAGGGAGAACACGGGGCTTTCGCTGAGGCAGACAGTGCAATGGACGGGCTATAAAACAGCGAACCAGGACAGTTGGTGGTGAGTGACCCAGTGCTGGGGCCGGGCACCGTTGACAGGATGAGCTGGGCGGAGGCATGGACGAATAACCATACAGGGAGGGGCGTAGTCTTGGCCTACGGGCCCAACCCTACGTACGGGAGACCATTAACTTTGGCAGAGGACGTGGCGCTCAATGCATTAAAGGAAAGGCGGCCAGCTTCGGCCTTGCCGCCCTTGGGCCTAGGCCAGGGCAGGGGCAGGGACAGAATATTTCAGGCCTTTGACCAGTGGAGGGTTTCGGACGCCAGATTAACCCTGGAGCGCCAGCTGGTGCCTTTGAGCACCAGGGGAGGACCTCCACCTATGCAAGAAAACGGGCCGGCCAAAGTTGCTGATACCGGCAATTAAACGCCAGCCCGCGGCCATGTACATAGTAGTTTTCTAGTGGTGAATTAGTGCCGTTTCCTTTAAGGTGTAAATAATAGTTGTGTTCAATAGTACTGCTCGCCTTCCCACGGACTGTCCAATGGACGGATGATGCCCTTGCACAGCATGTCACTTATGTGTACCTGTTTCACTGGAGCCGCATCGCCAGTCGGGATTTTATGGGTAGTGTGATTTGTAGACCCTAACGTACTCACCACATATTAAAAGACGGATTTATACTTATATAATACAGGTCGCATAATATTTCTATCCCCGTCATTTAAATGCTTAAATTTCTTCTCAATTAATTCATCCACATTGATTCTCTTCTCCATCGGAAACATTTTATCCCACCCCTCTAACAATTGCGAATTATCGTTTTCCTCTTTAATTTCTCCTCAATAATCGCTACTAATTAAATTCCTGACATCCGTCACGTCCTCGTTTCCCAAAAAATCACAAACAATTATCTCAGCTACGTTATCATTTTCGGACTCCGACAACGCCACATGTCTCCGACATCACCGGCTCTAACCTTATGTCCCGAGCTTGCAATATCGGCAACGTACGCCACCAATTTTCATCATATCTCCAAAACACTGTTACGCTACGCGCTTTCTCTGTACCAACACTGCTAGTTTCGTCAACAAATGTATTAACGGACTGTTCAACAACATCGTCAACATAGTAAACACAGGAAAACTCCGGCCTCACTACGCCACCAATTACCTCGCGGACGTCATTATTACAACCCGGCTCCACACTAGCCGTAACAACAACTTCCTTACACGCCCAGGCAACTATGTCTTCAACTACAAGCCGTTCTGCTTAACCGAGTTCTTTCTATGCGAGACCTTTACGAAAGTGCTAGCCCAATTTTCTAGGACTGAATCGTCACCCAGTACTATCCCCCTCGTCCGCCCCTCGGAATTAGCCATTTTCGAATTCCTCGGTTTTAAATCGTCCTCCAGTGGACAGACCCACGGCTCTCATCCCCATTTTCTTTAAGGGTACAACCATACAGACCCGTTGATTTATCAAGGAAATTTTCGCGCCAGAATCCCCTAAAAATTTACACTACCCTTAACGATGACATACATCCACAGCAGCACGTTGTTGTACCTTTCTCTCGTCCTCTGGTCTGCATATTCTGTTCCAGACTATGAATCTCCGGTACCGTACAGAAGAAAACACTCCTGTACTTCCTCACAGCCTTGTTCTTGATTTCCTCAATGTGTGCTTCAAAGGCTTTTTAGATTTCGCCTATAAAATCGATATTAAGTTGGAAACATAAAGTAGAGTGAATAATAATATAAAGTTTCGAATGCTTCAAACTTATAAGTCCTAGCAGTATAAATCTTTACTAATCCCTTTAAGTCAAAACAATGCCATCGTTCTGGGCGGCCAGCCGGACGGCCGACATCCGCCCGCTATTCATAGAAATTTAACGCCCCACTATAACTTTCAATCAGGTGCTGCACTAGTCCCATATGCATTTTGAAGCCAAATGTGCCATGCTTTTCGTCTTATATAGACGAATAAAATAAAACTCGAATACTAAAAAACTTTTTCTGAACAAAATGCATAATTTCAGAGAAACAAGGCAAAAATACAACGCTGAAAACTCCATGTTGTTAATATTTCATTGCCTGTTGCACATTTATTGATCCTCATTCCAATATATAATATCAGAGTTGTAAATCTTTTTATAAAATTTCCTTATTTGTGAACATTAAATTACGGTAACACATAGCAAGAATATTTTCAGTAAACGTAGTGCTGAGGGATGAAAAGCTTACAAGAGCTTCACTGTCAGGACAAATCCTGAGCAAGTCGTTCGTCCCTATCATGATGATAGCTAGCTCGTTGAAGGCCGGGATCGTGTTGGTTGTCCATTCCTCAACTAACAGTTCAGCGGCAACTTTTCCACTGCGGCACATGACCCAAGCAGAAGGGTAACCTGAAAATTTTTAATTCAAAACATCAGAACTTCAGAAAATAATAGCCAACAAAATTATAAAAACTGCAGTTGATAAAAATATGTACATACCAATATGTAGTCCTCAAATTCAGTTTCAATAATTCATTGAGTTACTATTACACAAGTTGGTTTGTTCGTTTTGAATTTCTAAGTTTTATATATTTATTGTAACTTAAAAAAATGCTAATTATAATTTAATTACATGCTATGTAGAGACTCATTAAAAGGCAAGGGGATATCTCTCATTGCGAATCCCACGTACTTGTTTACAATTTTTAATTGATTGGGATTAGTTTATTAAGTATACGTATCTTAAAATGTGTATAAATTAATGATGAAATAGTATTTTGTATTTATTAATGTTTATTTATCTTTATTTATTATGTTTTAAATTGATGATGACAAAGAGACGTTTATAATTGAAGGATACTGATGTATCTTAGTTTGAAAATCGGGGATTACATCGGAATGGCGAAGGCTGAACCCTAGTAACATGGAGTCACCTAGAAGATCAGAGCCATCAAATTTTGGTTGGTCCATTTCCTAATACAAAGAAAATTGCAAGATTAAAACAATCAATAAAAGCCATGTAAATCAGTAAAAGCCATGTAAATTTTCATGCAATGGTTGATAAACTTTGAAAGGCCAATTTTGATTCAAATAATGTTAATAAGAAAGTTTTTCAATATTTTACACAATATTCATCCATTCACTCTGACGTTCAGATGGCACTATGCAATAATATTGTTCAACTACATTAATAATAGTTTCAAAACAACTATACACTCTTCTACTTAAGATTTATCACAACCTATGTTATGAATATGCATTTTCTCCGGTACTTTAAAGTACACGTCAAGATGAAAAAAAGCTTCTTCTTATTTGATGGTTCTTCGTCTTCAGAAGATGAAATGTATTCCTTACTTATGTTTTTCCTTTTTATCTGTTTTTCGTTTTGGTCTTCTTGCGTTTGGTGTTCCCCTACTGCTTCCTCTACCATAATATTTAATAAATCCCTAACAGATGTTTCAGTTTCATTATCACTTAGAAAAAGATCTTTTTCTAAAACAGATTTTGCTTTTTCAGGTTGGCTGCCCGATGATTCCAATGCTTTTGTTTTTATTGGTGCTAGCACAGGTTTGGGAGTTGTAATCTTTCTAACCCAAGGAGAAGTCATTTTTGTTTACACGACTAGCTCGCACTAAAAACAAAGAACCAATTACTACTGAGCTAATGTCTCCTCTTTTATATCTTCCAACATCCCCAACCACCACTCAAATATTTTCCCCCCACTCTCAGTATCAACAGTATTTCATATTGACTACTTTCAGTGTTTTATAAAATTTAGACTTCAATATGTGGGTCAAGGTCGAACAATTTTCAAAAAAATAAACACCGAATGAGGTGGATCCAACCTCATTCGGGGTTATAAGTGTGCTTGTTTATATCTATAAATATAAAAATTCACTTATAGCATTAAGACAATAAAAATGTGCGCACGAATAGAATCATGAAAATTGAGAGACATAACCAAGCCCACTAAAAAGGTAAAGGTAGGAAATAAGGAATAGGACATCCCCTAACCTATAAAGGATTTAAAAATCGATAATTTCAAATAAAAAACAAAACACTTGTTTATTATTCCCTGCTGCAAACCACTGGTCACTAATAACTACAAAGAGTTTTCTCCGCTGGGTTTTTAGCAAGGATTGTAAGATTTAATATTATTTTATCAAGTTTACAAACTGTATTTTTTAATTGGAACTAAATACTGTTTTCTATCTGAAAGCTTCTGGTCACTAACAACCACTAAGGGTCTGTTCCGCTGGGCAAATCTCTAATGAAAGATAAGATTCAATAACAAATATTTTTAAACCATTTCAACATTTAAATGTTAAAAACTTAGTTACTTTCTACTCATCAGGATTCAGGAAACATGAAAAATAATGTATAACAAATATCACTTTGAAACTTTTGTCACTAGGTTTAAATATGATTTGATATATTTTATAAAGGTAAACATTTTAAATGTATATTAGATTTAATAAGAAATATTTTGAATAAAACATCCAAGATTTAAGGAAATTTGAATTTTCTTTGTGCAAGCCTCTGGTCACTAACGGCCCATAAGTCCTGCTCCGCTGGGCTTTCCACAAGAAAAAACTGAATTTATTTATTTTAAAATTATAATTGATGATTTAAATAATTTGAATGTTGAATCAACCGCAAATTCTGCTCCGCTGGGTTATCGGCAAGGATTAAAAGACTTAAAATTTAATTTAAAGTACTTTGTTTTTCTTGTTGCAAGCCGCTGGTCACTAACAGTCAATAAGACCTGCTCCGCTGGGCTTTACACAAGACAAGACTAAAGAATAATTTTAGACTTAAACTTAGATTTAACTAATCTATTTATAACTAAGTGAATAATATAATAATTATTAGTTTACCCAAAAGCGAACCCGTGCTAACGTTAGTAAGGCATGCTGTTAAGTGCGCTCCCACAACTTCACAACCTGGTTATATACCCTCTCTAGGGCCTCTGATTGGCTGGAGGCTCTACCAATCAGAAGCCGGCATTTCATTAACATTTTATTAGAAACTAGTGTTGCAATTTTACAAAACAAATCTATGTAGGCCTAATATCAAACTTCATTTTAACTTACTGTTTAAACATGATTTATTGTATAATGTTTTAACTGTTTAAATGGTTACAAATATTTAATTAAATTTTAAAGAGTTAGTTTTTCTTATTGCAAGCCGCTGGTCACTAACAGTCAATAAGACCTGCTCCGCAGGGTTTTACACAAGACAAAACTTTATAGTTATTTGTTTGAAAAATATTATTAATAATTTAAATAATTTGAATAATGTCTTATTTCCTTGCTGCACACCTCTGGTCACTATCAACCATAAGGGTCTGCTCCTCTGGGCTATCGGAAAGGATCCAAGACTTAAAAATTAAATTTAAAATAGTTAGTTTTTCTTGTTACAAGCCGCTGGTCACTAACAGTCAGTAACAGCTGCTTCGTTGGGCTTTACACAAGACAAAACTTTATAGTTATTTGTTTGTAAAATATTATTAATAATTTATATCAACTCACAACCTGAAACTTTGTCACTAAAGGTTTTAAAATAAAATAAAAAACTTTCTCGCTTCAAAACTTTTATCTCATGTTTTAAAAATTAATGTTTTAATATTATTTGTACTTTCAATTTCAAAATATTTATTATACAGTTGGAACCAGCAATTTATAGAGATTAAGAAAACATAAGCTTCAACTTAATTATACTCATCATCGGCACAATCATAGACAAACTCCACACAGATTAAAACTTTCAGCAGCCCGGCTTCAAAATATAGGACCAAAATTATTTAATAAACTCTCAAACACATTAAATTACAAGACGTCCCGGTAAAAGTTGAAGCTTTATTAAAATTATTTTAAAAGAAAACGCTTTTTACTCAGTTGGTGAGTATCTAGAATACCAGGAATGATAAAAATATTATTTATGTTTATTAGTTATAAAGATTTTAATATTAGATTATTTTAAAAATGTAATCCATAGTATATCAGAAATGTTCGTTGTAATACGATTGTTTATTTATCACTGTACAGCAATAAAGAATTTAAATTTGAATTATCTATCGTATGTACGAATGACAGTGTGAAAACGATCAGAATCAGTAATTTGATCATTCTACCAGGTTGTGGGTTTTGATGACGTTGTTAGCATTCCAGGTGAAAACAATAGTTCTACGGCCTTGCCGCACCCCCGATGGAAAACGTAAGCTAGCCCATAGGGCTCCCCACACATTACCCACCTATTCAAAGCTTTATTCTACTCCAGATCTTCCACTGAACAGCATGTCACCCCGTGACTCCGTATTCCTAAACTTCGAGCCGGTCGTCGGCATTTTCAAACAACCAGACGAAGATGAGGAGTCAGCGCCTGAAGAGGAGGACTCAGCACCCGAAGAGGAAATCCCAGAGGTGCCCGAAGGGGCCATATTGATTGGCTTAGAATTTCAGAGGGTCAGCCTGAGCACGCAAGACTCGTGGGGTTCAATCTACCCACTTATCATCAAAGCTGAAGACTGGTTCGCCTTCGGGTACACTATTCAAATTTTGTCCGCGGTGAGACCTGCATTTGTTGCCGACGACGCCGAAATGCTGTGGGAGTGGGCGGAGGCATATGTGAAAATAGCACTGGAGGATGCTATCAATAACAATGAGAACAACCCAATGTTCTTAGTGAAAGCATTGTGAAGAGGGTGTCACCACCAGGGTGGTTAAATCCACCAACATAAACAGTCCTTCTTAGGACTACCTAATACCTCAATTACGTCTATGAGTTCTCATACTTGTTTAGAAATGTTTGTATTATACCAAATACCTAGTTGAATTTTATAATATTTGATTTTTATCCATGATTCCGAGTAATATTGATTGATATACTTAACAAAATTATAAATTATTACGTTTCTTTAACTATCAGTTACCTATGCAATTTATTTAGTTTGCCAATGGCTTTGAAATAATACTTTTCATTATGTTAGAAATTAATAATTACATGAGTTCCACATGGAAATTCACAATTTCTTCACTTATCTGGTTTAAATCCGTCTTTTATATTACATTGTCCACACAAAAATAGCTGTATTTGATAATCCTGGTAATAGTGTTTGTACTTTAATGTATAATACCCAAGCATTAAGACATGTAAACGCAAATCATGAGAATGTTCAAGTTATTCAAACGACAATATTTAATGTTTTGTTCCAACGACGTCGAATTAGTAATTGGCGTGTAAATTACTGATTCGTGATGCATACATGCATCCTCGGCACCCTAATCTTATGTAACAATGTTGTTTATTTTAAGTAAATCATTAGTAAATGCACCTCTTTAGACGATAGAATGACGGATTCGGATCACTCTTACTATTTCATATTGAACTGCAATCTAACGAATTATTCAATATAAATATCATTCAAAATTTTATTTGAATATTGTTGGATATCTATTCTTATTCCTTAAAAATAATACAGACGATAATTTGGAGCCATATAGATCGACTAATGTGTCATTCGAGGGAAGTATGTGCCCTCATCTCAGTAATCTTATGTAAGAATGTTGTTTATTATAAGTAAATCATTTGTAAATGCATCCCTTTAGACGATAGAATGACTGATTTGGACTACTCTTACTATTTCATATTGAACTGCAATCTAACAGATTATTCAATATAAATATCATCCGCATTACTCTTTCGTTTGAATATTGTTGGATATTCCTTTAAAAACAATACAGATGAAAATTGGGAGCCGTATAGATTGACTCCTGTGTAATTCGAGGGAAAGTCTTTACCATAATCTCAGATAATTATGGATGTGAGTCAGACTACTCCATTACGTGAACGGTTGCAGTCGTCACTGCCCCACGAAAGGCAATAACATGAGTTACGTTTACAGTAAGAGCACTGTATTAGTTTTTGTTTTTTCTTCAATTAATATGTAATAAAAATATTTTTATTTATTAATATTTTTTTAACTTAATTAACATCATCGTGGACGAATCCCCTCGGTGTGATGATCGGCTCATGACACAAATGCTTTTGGTTAATACAAATCAAACATACCTTGTTGCATAAGTCGCATTGAAAGTTCCTTTTGTTGGAGGGGGAACTCTTTTGATGCCCATCCATATTACGTTTTTTCTTAAATTGTTACTTGCACATTCTACATGTGGGGAGGCCAGGCATCAGCTCAATAGTCAATGGGAATTTACAATATAGTTTTTTATGTCGCCTCAGTATGTCTTCAGTTTGGTAAATTCGCTTGCAATCGGGACAGGATACCCGATTAAACGGCTTGGGTAACACGGTATTACATAGCCACAGGCGCAACAGCGGGAGGAAAGTCCTTAAATAAAATGCTACGAAGAAAAGTTTAACGTAAACATTCTAAAAATAAAAAAAACTTTCTCGCTTCGAAACTTTTATGTCAAGTTTTAAAAATTATTGTATTAATATTATTTGTACTTTCAATTTCATAATATTTTTATTATACAGTTGGAATCAGCAATTTATGAAGATTAAGAAAACATAAGCTTCAACTTAATTATACTCATCATCGGCACAATCATAGACAGACTCCACACAGATTAACAATTTCAGCAGCCCGGCTTCAAAATATTGGACCAAAATTATTCAATATACTCCCAAACACATTAAATTACAAGACGTCCCGGTAAAAGTCAAAGCTTTATTGAAATCATTTTAAAAGAAAACGCTTTTTACTCAGTCGGTACTCACCAACTAAATACCAGGAATGATAAAAATATTATTTATGTTTATTAGTTATAAAGATTTTAATTATCGATTATTTTAAAAATGTAACCCATTGTATATAAGAAATATTAGTTGTTATACAATTGTTTATTTATCACTGTACAGCAATAAAGAATTTAAATATGAATTATCTATCGTATGTATTAATGACAGTGTGCACTCTAACAGAATCAGTAATTTGATCATTCTACCAGGTTGTGGGTTTTGATGACGTTGTGAGCATTCCAGGTGAAAACAATAATTCTACGGCCTCACCTCACCACCGATGGGAACTTAAGCTAGCCCATACTGCTCCCCCCCACTCTACCCTCCTATTCAAAGCTTAATTCTCCGCCCAATCTTCCACTGAACAGCATGTCGCCCCGTGACTCCGTATTCCTTAACTTCGAGCCGGTCGACGAAATTTTCAAATAACCAGACGAAGATGAGGAGTCAGCGCCTGAAGAGGAGGAGGACTCAGCACCCGAAGAGGAAATCCCAGAGGTGCCTGAAGGGGCCATTTTGATTGGCTTAGAATTTTAGAGGGTCAGTTTGAGCACGCAAGACTCGTGGGGTTCAATCTACCCACTTATCAGCGAAGCTAAAGACTGGTTCGCCTTCGGGTACACTATTTAAATTTTGTCCCCGGTGAGACCTGCATTTGTTGCTGACGACACCGAAATGCTGTGGGAGTGGGCGTAGGCATATGTGAAAATAGCACTGGAGGATGCTATCAATAACAATGAGAACAACCCAATGTTCTTAGTGAGAGCAAACAGTCCTTCTAAGGACTAACTAAACCTCAATTACGGGTATGAGTTCTCATACTCATGCGTGTCGTGGCTATACCTAGCCACTTAGTGCGTTATCCAAGGGGACCACCCACGATGACCGAGCGCAGACAATAGGATCAGCCACAAAAGGCGATAGCGAACCCCTCTCAAAAGGCACTCGCAACGGCCCAGCATTAAAAGAGACGAAAACTATTACACACGTTCATTCATTTCCCTATCATAAGTAATGTGTGATAGATTAATCCTTACTTCTAAATATCATATAAATTAATAAGTCTAACAGAGAATAAACATATATTTACACTATAAATGATCGGGTAATTAGAATATTTATGTTATACATTACAAGATAAATACAACAAAAATTCAATATTTATGGAAGTGAATTAGGTCAATTCCTCCAAATAACTGTTGTGGGCTACGTGGCCCCTGTCCCTAACTCAGGGTATTAAATAAAAAGTCATGAGTGGGCGTGAATTCTTTAATTAACAGAAGATGTACTGCACAAACCCCTTACAAACTGCTTAATATTGATGACTGAAGGCCGCAAGCGATAATAACAAAACCCTTGACATTAGGAGGATCTATCGGGAACCCTTGCCTTGTCAGTGACTACAACTAGCTAACCTGTATGAATTAACAGAAGAAGAAGCTGGATGGCGAGCATCGGTCTAGGTGTTCAACGGATCGGGCTCGGTCTTCAACTGAACTCTAGGTTTTCGTGAATTCGCACTGGCAATTTGCGCGTGGTGGGGGAAGCTCACCTTATCTGTCGAGGTCACGGGTGACACATGAAAAGCCCGTGATCTGCAAAAATAAGCCGAGCTCCATTTCGCTAAATTTAAAATGCCGTATACCTAACATTCGCCCCCATTTTCTAAAAGTGAGACCACCCTTCGAGTGGTCTAACTTTTCCAAAAGAAAACAGCGCGACCCCCCAGTGATATCTCCCATGTTATCTACTGGCGCGTGGATCCGCGTGGGCGGCTATCAGCTGGTGCATTCATGAATTCGCATTCGCTCCCGAGCCAGTCACCATGCTGTTAGATTTGGCTTACGACAATTTTGTCCAGCTTTTCGGTCGTCAGGCACCCGAATGGGTGCATGTCATACTGGTCGTGGAAATGCGGACCCTAGTGGTCCGCAGATTTATGTACAGCTACATCGCCGGACATCGGTATCCGGTGGGGAGCGTACTAGGAGAAGAACTCGTACCACGGACCGCCCCTAGGACCCGCACCACTGCTCCCGCCGGAGGAGGCGCCACAGCTGTCCAGGGGTCTCCGAATGGACCACGCTCGGCCCCGCCCGACTCCCCGCCAGCCAGCGGCTGCCTCCCTCGTCGCCGTTAGCACGAGGTGAAAATCTACTCTTTTTCCGATAATTAAAAAAAAACAACAACATTTTTGAACCGGAAATTATAATTATCATTGGAAAAATTTTTATACTCAACCAAATACCCACACGATTTTCATTGCTAAATTTGTACCTCTTTTGAATAAATTGCAATTTTTATCATCCCTAATTCGCCTAATCATTTCTGGCCTGAGGCAAGCGTTCCCTTACACTGCATCATACCTTAAGTTTAAACAAAAATCCCTAGCCTAAAATGACAACAACACAAATACGATAATATATTATTGATAAGTTAATTTGATATAAGTTATGCACCCCTAACACAAACAAAGACAGTTTTAGTTCCATAGCACATGAATATAAACTGACAAGCGAACTGATTACTAAAACTAAGTCGATAGCAGTTTTCCTTAAGCAAATTGATTAATAAGATTATGCCTACCATAATGCAATATTAGTGAGCCAAGAGAGTCACTGTTATCAATGACGCGCTTCCGGCAGCGATAAGCTCTGCCGACTACTGCGCGAGCTAATAATACTGTCCTCATGCCAACAGCTGAGCGTCCAACTGTCAAGGTCGCGGCCTTGGCGTTTAGTCAATGGCCCACTACACTCTCGTGACTCCCATTCATTTATTAACCAAACATGTGTACCCTTACAAAATACTGTTAGACACAAACATATAAAGCCTATACCAGATAATCCTTTGACACACTTGATACTATTAAAATAAACAAAAAAAAATAAAATAACCCACAATAAATTTATATAAAATAACCCTACGTGCCGAGTTATATCGTCCTGTAACTACATTAAGCGATATTTTAACAACTTGTAATGATTTGTAATATTGCCTCCCGTTCTATCTACACAGCTTATGATAACATTGATAACGCTATAACAACTATTGATATTACATTGATATTAACTCTCGTCCATTGACAACACTATCACACGAATTATTTTCCTTCAAAGCTAACAGCTTTATATTCCCGCTATTTATATTCCTGCATATCTCTACATATACTTTTTTTTTACAATGAACACATAGAACTAACACCAATTGTTACTCAGCACTCGTACAAAGTTACTACCCCCACACATTCACACGTACCTAACGATAATAGCCAATCCCATATGTCATTGACAACTATATAGTACCCCAGGCGAAACTAAGAACGTTGCCCCTTACGCTTGCGCACAGAACCAAAACTTAAATAGATATCCTTGCTCAAATTGGGTTCACACGATTCAAAAAAAAAAAAAAAAAAAAAAAAAAACCAGAAATTTAACCTAAATATTTATAATAAAAGGAGCTCATTACCTGGTCCGAGTCAGAAGACGGTGTAACGGAGCTTCCACACGACTCGCATCGGCCGGTCAGCGTTCATTAGTTTGACACACACAAAAATAAACCATCCAGTCATTATTTACATTCTATCTCTACTTTAAACTACGCACCTTTGACTACAATTTAATACAAATTCACTCCTCTGTGTCCGACTCGGGCGGCGACACTGGTCTTGGCCGCACTTCGGCCACTGGCCTATTGCCAAGGAGTAGCCTTCCGACCTGCTGGTCCGGGACCAGCTGCATATCTAAGAACAGGCGGGCGTCCGACACCCGCGCCTGTCTTTGCACTCTCAAAACATTGTGCATAAGCTGGCCCCTGCCCCGGCCCATCGGAAGGCCCAGGGGCTGCGCAGGCCGCCACCGCTGCATCCTCAATAATGCATTTCTTTCCTCGATAGTGAGGGGCCGCCCATAGGTCGGATGGGGCCCATAAGTGTATAATGCACTTTCGCGCAACCTGGTGTTAAGCCAGGTCTCACACCAGGTCTCTCTCCCATTCTCTTCCGAAAAAATTGGGATCGGAAACTATGAGGTCGCCCTCCCGGGAGGTTGATGGGGAATGTTGTGACGAGTGCGCTTGATCCATCGTTAACCCGAACACTACACAGACTGACCAGCTCTCAACGGTCGCCGGACTATATCCCCGGATGTGGGTTACCACATCTTCTGACACACTCGGACTTGGCTCTAACTCCCAAACACGAAATTTCGTAACGCTTTGATTTTATTCCAGCTAACAGACTAGACGACCCTCTTTTTGGGAAGGACATCAGATTACGAATTATTTTAAGCAGCAACGTTCCCGTTTTCATCTTTCCAAAACAAAAGCAAATTTAAACCCCTTATTATTATTAATAATAATTAAAGCAATTCCTATCCTACAATGCAATCGAACAATTAATATCTGAACAACAAAACCGCAAACACATTACGCAAATATATACAACAACTGTTATGCAAATTACCCTGACACATAACAGACGACTAGAATATCATAATAGTGAAACCTCAAAATTACAACCCCGACTTAACCTACGACTGCTTTTAGCCCCTATTGGCAGGGCGCGTCACACCCGACATTGCTCAGGCTGACTATCTCTTACCGAGATAAACTTAATTTTGGGTCAGCCTGGCCCCCCCTGGCAGTCTTGTATCGTAGAACACGCGGCTACGTTGAGAAATTTAGAATTTAGTTCCTTGGAGGCAAAATTTCTTTGTCCCCCGTTGAATTGCAATTAAGCCGGAAAGACGCGTGGCTCGATACCTGCCTGTACTTAGACAACAGCAATATTCTTTATTTACTTCAGGCCAGTGAATGCATACGACACCCACGGATGGCATATGCATCCACCGCCATGTGCTGAGCACAGCACTTGTTAGCGTGCTCTTAAAGCTAACACTTCCTCACCATGACGAACTAACATTCTCGCATTTTTTTTAAGAAGCACCTCACTTATTCTTATTACACTATTTTACCTCCCCTCACTTCACTTAACTCTCGGACTCCTCCACACGATGCTGTAACTCCACGTAGCGGGTCGACTCCGACGACGTTTGACGACTCGGCTCTGCCGTCCCCAGGGCTGGACCACGTTCCGCAGCTCCAAGGGTGACACCAGCATGACTGGTCCAGCTGACCGCTGGACTACGGTCGCTCCGACGATACAAGGTAGGTGTTGGAGTGGGTACGGCGCAGTCTACTCCCGACGTCAGCGCCATGGGAATGCCCTCCGGTCTGCCAGGACGATGACTCCGCATCCACAGTACTATGATGCCCCGACGAATGATGTTTCTAAGGCAGTAACACGTCACCAGGATCAGTAGAAAAGTTATGGAAAGACCAGCAGCTACTTTCCTTGTGTCTGTTAAAACTTGGAATTTGGCTTTGTGTTCTTTTACACTGTCAAGCACAGCTTTTAAATTAGAAAAGGCGGTTGCAGGAATTTCAGTAAGCTTTACAATGTTCTTTAGTGCTGTAAGTTCTGGCTGAATTTCAGCTTCTTCTGCATAAGTTTTAATTATGGCCATTTCTTGAATGTCCAGTAATGAGTTAAACTTTGGACTGACAATTACATCTTGAAGTTTGTTATACTGCAAACTTCAAGATGCAACTTCAAATAAATTTCATTCTGTACATTTATGGTATAGTTTAATTGCGCTATCCCAAGTTCTACGGATTTTTCCCAAGTCGTAATAAAAGCCGTTTTAGGAATATCCGATTCCTCCATTCGCACCTGGAAATATCCTGAGTGCAAATCTAGTGTCGTGAAAATTTTACAACCGTTTAGCGAGTCCAAAGTCGTTTGGATCAACGGCAGTGGATAGTTTGATTTTATTGTGAGCTGATTAACCTTTCTATAATCAATAGCCACTCTGTACGACGTATGGTCCTCTTTCTTATTTTTATCTAACGGATCTACAGGCTTTTTCTTTTTAACAATGACCATGTTTGAACCCCATGGGCTGTCCGAAGGACGAATAATGCCCTTGCGCAAAATGTCACTAATATGTGACTGAACTACTCCTCCTAATGACTCCGGAATTCTATAAGGCACCTGTTTCACCGGAGCCGCATCACCAGTAGGGATTTTGTGTGTAATGTGATTTGTACACCCCAATGGACTTACCCCAGCATAAAATACCGATTTATACTTATGCAACACAGGACGCATGATACTCGCATCTTTCGCACTAAAGTGCTGTAACTTCTTATCGATTAATTTTTCTATATCAATTTTCTCTTCTATCGGAAACATTTTATCCCATTCCTCTAATAACTCGGTTGCATCATTTTCCTCTTTAATTTTTCCCCAAAAATCGCTAGCAATTAAATCCCTCAAGTCTCTAGCGCCGTTTTCCTCTGAAAAGTCACAAACGTTTATCTCGGCTACGACGTCATTTCCGGACTCAGATATCTCAACTATTTCAACACCGCAAACTTTTGACCTCACATCGGGTGACCTTGCGTCCCATGCCTGCATTCCAGGCAACGCACGCCACCAATTTTCGTCATATCTTCGAAAAACAGTTAAACTATGTGTTCCTATGACACTTGAATTACTAAATTTCTCAGCAGTTCTATTCTCGGATTTTTCGCTATTACCGCACGGCCCACTTCCAGCCGGCAACTTTAAGCAACCCGGTCCCACACCGACCGTATTAACATGAACTCCCGGCCTTACATCCGCCGTAAAATCAATAAACCCCGGTCCCACACCGAAAGTATTAACATGAACCTTCGGCTCCGCACCAGCCGAAACAACCACTTCCGCACACGCCCGGGCAACGATGTCTTCAACTACAGTAACGCTCTGTATAATGGGGTTCCTGCTATTTCTTGAAACCTTTACTGACGTGCTAGCCACTGGTTTGAGAACTGAGTCGTCAACCAGCTCTCTCCCCCTCGACCACCCCTCGGAACTCGCGATTTCCGAAGGACCCAGTTTCAAATCGTCTCTCAGTGGACAGACATCATAAACGGAAGTATCTGTGAAATCTACCACAGCCTCTAATTCTCTCAAGGCGTCTACCCCAAGTACGCCCTCATATGAAAATCCACGTAAATCCGCGACATAGAACCGCAAATTATACTTAATTCCCCGAATAACCACTTCAATAACGGTTTCTCCGAAAATCTGTAACGGTGTTCCCGTAATACCTACGGCCCTGACCGATGCTTTCTTTAAATTTAATTTATTACAGACCCGATGGCTAACAAGCGATATTTGCGATCCAGAGTCCACTAACATCTTGCAAAATTTCCCTCCAATACGAACATAAATAATTAAATCACTATTCCCATTTATTAGTACACTTGTGACGGTCTCTGGTGCTACTTCCTCGCTGATAGCGCTATGTCCAACAGACGGGTCTACTGATCCGTTGGACCCTGAGAGTTTACCGGCCTCTCAGGTAAATTTACTCGACAATCCCTTCGAATATGACCCAGTTGGCCACACCGGTAGCAAGTGGTCTGCGACAGCCTGAACGATCTATTTTCGTTCGCGCCGCTGCCTCGCTCATCGAAACGCACATGCCGTTACATGCCCCTTGAACTACCCCCACGACCACGGAAGGGTTCTCGCTGATCCCTTGGACCATTGCACCCCCGATTTCTCATTTCGTGAAAATTCCTGGGGCTTCCTCCCCTAGCAAACGAGCGATTTGCCGGTGACCCCACGCGCTCATTGCGGCGTCGGTTCCTTTGCGGACATTCCGAGCTTACATGCCCTTCCTCATTACAAGAGTAGCATGTGACCGAAAATACTCTGGAATCAGCCTCCGATGGACTAGATAAATTTTCTATTTCCGCCAAATTTGCAATTTCTAACGCTTGCTTGAATGTTTTTGGGAATGAAAAACGCGTGATTTCACCCACTTTTCCCTGTAGACCATACAAAAATGCGGCCAGCATCCGCCTTTCTAATTCCTGTTCAATTATTAATTTTGCAGCTGCATCATCCGATTTAGTTTCCGTCTTAGCGCCTAACATGCGGATTCTTTCGGCAAAAACGTCCACCGTTTCGCCACGCTTCTGCACGGCACTGTGTAACTGAAGGAAATTAAATTGATCATTGTACTTCTTTGTGAAGCGCTCAATACACGCCTTCTTAATCTCGTCATAATCAAGGTCCGGCAACCCATCGGCATCGACTTTACTAAAATCAAAGTGGGCCGCTAAGAATGCTTCCGCACCCCCCCCCCCTTACTACAACCCTTACTTTTAACCTGAGCACGGTTATCTTAAATTTAGGCTTCCAATTTCCTAGAATTGCCGCCTGCTCGAGCTTTTCAAAGAACTCTTTAACCGTTGGCCCCGTGCCATCGCCTGTGAATGCTTCGACCATCGTGGCCGCGGACACGTCCATGGTTCGCACCCCTTCCAGTGCCGACATATTTTTAACGGCCGCCTCAAGCTCGGCTTGTGTTACAGACATCCTCTTAATTGCAAGCGTAGTTCTAAAAGTTTTGAGAGGCGATTTCCCGTCACCAGGAGCGGAGAACATAAGTATTTACAGTCATAACCTATCGTACTACCGTTTGCGCTAATACCGCTTACTGAACAGTAAAATTAAAATAACTTTTAGCTACGCATGCCACTACGCGAGTCCCTGTGTGATACAGAAGCGTCAAAATCCCTACAAGTATAAATAAACACCCATTTATAATACCAATCAGAAATCCCTCAAGCCAGGAGAAACCCCTCATATTAATCCACGTAATCAATTACAATTCTAGTAACTCTGACCCGTTTTATTCCCGGCTCCTCCGTATAATTTGTTCTCCCATTAATATTCCCTTCAATTATTCGAGTTACCACCGTTCTTTATAAATTTTGATTCCCCTCAAGTAAACAATTTGGATCAACAATCGGAATATAATACACTTTCTTATTTTCGCTCATAAGGACGCGGTATTACGTAACCGTTATCATCAATCTGCTGTTCACGCGGCACGGGCGGTGGTGGGTTAGTCGGCTCTGGCAACAGACGTTTCGGAGCTATTTGCGGCTTGGCAACACTAGAACCTACACTTTCGGTGTGTGGAATTGGGTTATTTGGGACGTGCTCGTAATATGCGGTCAAAATAGCACTCCGAGTGCCAACTCGTGTGAAAAATGACGCTTCAAACTGAGATCCCGGACCTGCCGCTTTATTAATTTCTTTCGGCGCAGTACCGAAAGAACGCGTCGGCTGCGTCATCAAGGTCGGTTCCCGCTGTTTATGCGATTTATTACCCAGTTTTAATTGCTTAACTGAATAGCACAATAAACAAAAACACACAAATGTATATTACTACCAAAAAGAAGACAAACTCTAAGTCATCTAAATACATCTAAAGTTCTGTCATCAGAATACTCAGGTATTTTTCCCTAACCTGAATAGATCCAATGGGGAGCAAAGTACACGCACATGTTTTGACTAAAAAGGGCAATACAATTTGTAAATTTATACCTTCCCCTTCAAACTCTTCAATATCGAGCAACTGCAGCTTTACTGAAGGATTTGGTACAACCTTCTACTCACCTTATCTAGCGAGGTCACGGGTGACACATGATCAGCCCGTGATCTGCAAAAATAAGCCGAGCTCCATTTCGCTAAATTTAAAATGCCGCGTTTATGACAAATGTTACTTAATACATTTAAATCTATGTAATTCACAACATGAAGATTCCTTCTTAAATTATCTCAACCCAATATTTACGAGCTTGGATATACCAAGATGTTAAGAAACTTTTTAAACATACTGATTTAATGGTGGATGTTTCAAAGTTAGCCAACACTAGCGTCGGTTACTACATTAAGCCAAAAATTGATCACACATTAAATAGTTACATCACTTTGAAGTATCTTAGTACCATTTATTTAATTCTGTGCAGTGAGAGGTGCTTTCCTGAATTACTACTACAACCTCTGTTCTATGCCGTTTATAATACCATTCACTCTGATTTACAAACGTTCACAATGCATTGTATAATGTTCTCCTTGCAGGTTTAACGGTAGCATAGTACCTACCGCATTAGGGCGTGGAAAGGCCTATCCAAAGTTTCTGCCGCATTATGGAGAATTTCTTAGGAATTTTCGGGTTCGAACGGGAACACACAACCAGGGTGGATCCATTGGTAGTTAACTAAGTGGGAACATCGTGTCACATGAATCACAGAGACTATTGTACTTCTTAACAGTAGGTTTATATACAACAATAGTTCTCGGGGGATGCGGGGAAAAAACCTGAGATAATTCTATTTAGACTTAACCCAAAGAGTAGCCGATATGACCGTTTATTTTATGTCTCAAAACTCTGTGATGTGGGTAAAACCTTTTACCTTCACTAGGGAAAAGACCACAGTTTGACCTACAGATGGTGGAGGTTCCGAGTTTATAAGCCTCTCGCCGAAACGATACAAAAGAAGGAAACGAATAGGCTAGGGCATTCATTGTTGTTGGTGAGAGTATTTTCCCTTTCACTTCCACTGCTAAGGCGATGAGCCTTCTAATCTTCATATTTTGTTTATCAATTACATTTAGCACGCGTAGAATATATAGGCAGTTTAACCATCGAATTAATTTCATTCTACATCGGACGACAAAACATCAACTCATTCATATGTGAAAACTAACACTAGTGTTGAGCTAAACAAAATTACTAAGACTATATAGTATTAAGCTTAGTCAAGTAAAAATCTGCACAGATCATAAATACTTGTGCTTTTCGCTAAATTTAAATGAAAATAAAAAATGTTAATCAAGCTAACATTTCAGTCAAATAATATTTTTACTGTTTTATTCATAATAGTTTAAGAATTTTGTTAGCGACTCTTCTCTAAAACTAGAAATAAATGTTAACAATTTAATATGAACTTATTTTAATATGAATTTAATAAACCATACCACGCTACTGAAATAATAATATTTGTGATGTCTCGAGAACTTTGAATTCATTTTAATGTAAAGGAAAAAATGTTTATTTTCACTATAATATTTACTGTAGGAAAATCATCAAAATTATTTTATAAGCATATATACAACGCTTACACCCACGTCATCACGTTGTTGTACCTTTCTCTCGTCCTCTGGTCTGCATTCTGTTCCAGACGAGGAATCTCCGGTACCGTACAGAAGAAAACACTCCTGTACTTCCTCACAGCCTTGTCCTTGATTTTCCTCAGAGTGTGCTTCAATTGCTTTTTAGATTTCGGCTATAAAATCGACATTAAATTGGAAACTTAAAGTAGAGTGAATAATAATATACAGTATCGAATGCTTCAAACTTATAAAGGTGGGTTTTCCTAGGTGCGGAAGCGGAGTAGTGGAGTAAATCTAGCGAAAAAGGCCTTTAAATTAAACAAATTCCAACAAGCAATTTTCTTACTGTTTTTGTATCTTTAAAAGTTTATTGTTCAGGAAAAAAAGTTTACCAAAATCGGCCAACCGGAAGTTGGATTTTTCAAGGTGGCGACTTTTATTTTACATAATTTTTTTTTGAATTCGCTAACTAATGTATATTGAGCTTTCATTTTTGTGTCATTTTGTTCAGGGCGAATTAAGGAAAAATTCTAAGTTATATTTTATTTAAAATGAAGAAGTGCCACTAAAATTTTCTTGAAAACATAAAAAATGTTTTTTTTTTCTTGTGGACACTCAATTGTTTTATATTTGAATTACATAATTTTAAAATATGGTTATATTTCATTATTTAAATGAAAGACTATCCATTTGCAAACATTTTGATTCATAAATCATAATGATATCTTTGTTATATTCTGAGGTATGATAATTTAAGTATATAATGCAAGTTTCCATTTTTAAACAATTTATGCGTCATGAGCACTACTTAACAATAATATATAACTCATGAGAATATAAGATTTTATTGGTAGCGGAATATTAGTTACAACGTTTTTTTCACAGTTTGCTATTATTACAGATGAGTAAACGTTGCAGATGTTCATTGTAGATTTTGAGTAATTTTTCAACGAAGACTGTCTAAGAGTTTTACCATTGCAAATCATGTGTGATTTCCACTGAAATTCAAATGAATTTAATTTGTATTATTGTTGATCAGCTGATGTTTGTTTATTAATAAATAAATAAATAAATAAAAAATTGTATACACTCCGAATCAATATCGATGCATGGCATTTAATACTGTTCCATACTATTATATTCCACAGTATTGACATGCCTATAGTAAGATGCACGAAAATAGTCCGATGGAAATTTTAACAGCTGTGTCCCCCTCACCCCCTCTCACCTTGCAATGTTGTCATTTGTGATTATGTTTACCATGTGTAACACAGTATAAAAATGTGTTTA
This sequence comes from Neoaliturus tenellus, assembly GCA_030545055.2. Taxonomy (NCBI): domain Eukaryota; kingdom Metazoa; phylum Arthropoda; class Insecta; order Hemiptera; family Cicadellidae; genus Neoaliturus; species Neoaliturus tenellus. Next base: position 98,196,885 of record CM061536.1, on the reverse strand, counting down.
GAATAAATCTGGCAACAATGCATCGATTCCCATCGGACTATTTTCGATTTTTTTGAATCCCACTATAATAAGGCACCTAATAATATGCTTGGCAATGAAGTCCCAGTATCCGTACAGCCGTTATATTACCGAAATTGATACATCTTCTATGATTCGTATACTGTCAAACCCTTGATTGAAGTTTAGACCTTGATCGTTAATTTTCCTGATACTCGTTATCCTAGATATGAATATGAGACAGCCTCTCTTTCAACAGGCCCTATAATTGCTTCCCTATATTCGTCCATCTGTTGTTTGCTCAGGAAACCTATATTCCTAAGTGTCTTTATATGACCATAACGCCATAAGTCTTCTGGATTTGGAGACAACTGTTTGGGAGTTGGCTCCACGTACGATTCCCCTCCTATCTTAAGCCAGACACCATCAATGAGAAAGAGTACTGGAGTTGCGGCTGAGCATGTGACTGGTCTACCTATCTTAACAGTAATCTTGAGCCTGGTTTATGGAAATACGTACTATTACTGTAGGTAAATAACATTCCTCAGTACAGTGCATTTGATTAAATGTATAACTTCCCCTCTGGTAATGGCAGTGTGGCCTGGTTGACTGGTGTATACCCACGCAAATTCCTCTGGATCAGTTCTAGCAAGACTGAGTAATTGCCTCAGTTTTACTTTGTTCATGTCACAGAATTTGGTCATGAGATAACTATATAGATCATTAGTCCTGTTAGCAATGTTGCGTTCTAGGAAAATGAACTTGAGGTTAGTGTCGAGGAAAGGGTTATAATCAAATTTATCCATAACCATGTTGTGCTTAGGCAGTTTTCCTGGTACACCTGTTAGTATAATAATGCTCTCATCGTCAATTGTGTATCCCTCATATCCACAGATAGGATGCCTGTGTTTAGTGGATAGTGCAAAAATTTCTGGTATCACTTTCGACAGTAAATACTGAAGATGCTGTGCTTGATTCAGTCTCGTTTGCCCATCCCTCATATAATAAATCATACTGTATGTTCCCACAGGGTTTTAGGTCTTCTTTAACAGTCCATATCCTCATTCCATTTGATGGGTGATAACATCCCCCTATTGTATACTTGCATTTTCTACCGTCTGTAAATTGAATTTCATTGGTAGAAATTATTTTCCAGGCGATTCCCTCTGTGGTTATGATCTTGTAATGACTGACCTTTACCGCTTTGATATAAGTATGCTCATTGTGTACAATAGTTGATCCTTCACACTTCCCATCTGAATCTAATACTCCCGCATCTACTGCCTGAAATGATGTTAATACTCCTACCTCTATGTTCTCGATTTGAACCACGGAGCTAGTTATGTACACGCCTTTGTTCACTATAGTAAAGCAATCATCTGTGCTAACTTCCAAGCTATCTTCTACTGTCAAAGACGATGGTAACATCATAACATGGTCAAATCCTCCACATTTGAAGGCAAGAATACTCTTGAGAATTGTACATCTATGAAATGACACTTATTCATGTTTTTTCTCACTCAATACTTGTATGTACTTGAGTTTCATCGTGTTTTCAATCTGGTAATTATAGCAGTCAGCTGTCCCATATGTAGATATAACAACACCCTCTGTAATAGAATGAGTGCAATCATAACCTATTAAAGCATCAATAACCTACCACCCCATCATGAAGATTAAGACCAATAGTTTCGAACTCATGATTTTCCTTTCCGTACTAATGCACTGTTAGCTGTATGATTTAATGTCTCTCGACCATGTATTAGCATCAGACATGGTGTAAACTTTACTTTATCTTACTGGAAAAACATTATGTGAGTAAGTTTACTATTTTTTAAGATACTGTAACCATTTGATAAGGAGTAAGCTTATTAATATACTTGTTCTTTAGATGTAACCTTTCTTTCCAACTACAGAATTTGCTCACTTGTAAGTCAAACTATTTAGACTTCGAAAAAATTAAAACGATATAGATTTAGTTAGTTATAAAGCGCCATTATTTAACAGCCACAAAGAACCATGTCGCTCTGTAAGCTATATGCACTTAAATGAAAATATAAATGCCTTACATTATATATTCTATATATTTATATCGTGCACCATGCTAAAGTTATATAAATGAGTAATTCGGCTTTTCACGACTGTTTCACTTTTCACTTGTGGTCCCCATACTGAAAGAATAAAGAGTTATTAAAAAATTACAAACTCTTCATCAATATGTTTTTGGATTTCAAGTACTATTTGAATTTAAATATGAGTTCGACCCTTTTATATTATTTCTTTTGATGTTTTATTCTTGGGTTTGTTTTTATAATGTTAATCTTTTCGTGGATTTATGAAAACCCAATTGTTGTTTTAAAATTTAGTTACAGGTTAAAGTAATGAATGAAAATATAAATGAAAACTGTCCCTGTTGTAAGAGCTCTTTTGTTGACGACTCTAAAGCTACCTGTTGGTTTTTTGGAAAAGGTTCCAATAGTATAAATACAGCAAGTGTTTTGAAAGGTGATAACATCGTGGTTTCAACTGGTAGTAAAGTGCATGTGAAATGTAGAGAGAGATATGTTAATAAAAAATACTTTGACAAACGAAAGTTGGAGTGTGAAAAGCCTAAAAAGGAGCATAAGACGCTTAAAAAAGTGAAAGCTTATCATCCCATTTGTTTCAAGTGTAAGTGATTGCCTCTTTTACGGAACAAACGTTAATATTAAAACTTCTGACTACAGTTATGTGAAAATTGATTGATTTGTAGCAACTGTTAAGCAATGCTGTAAAAATCGTTCAGATGAGTGGTCAGACAAGGTAAACGGAAGAATAGAGTTCTATTGTGGAGATTTGCATTCAGCTGGATGTGTATACCATCATGCGTGTAGTGTCAACTTTCGCACTGGCTTCGACCTACCACATCAGTTTAGATTAACCACATATGAATCCGAAGAAAAGCGCAGAAAATGTGGGCGCCCAAAAAAAAGCAGTGGAGCACCAGGCAGCGGCTGCGTGACTCTAAGAGCTGAGGTCAGCGGAGCACACGCTATCATCTGCAGTAGGTGACGTCATTGGCGGTCTCGGTGCGCTACCACTGTACGCGCCTCCTAGCTGCCGTTCTTGGCTCACGACTACTGTAAACAACTTTCGATGTTATATTACAATAAATTCTTTACACTTTGGAACAGTGCGCTACATGTGACAACAACGTTTATGAGAAACATATACAGCATCTTAGGTTATACATCTATTCATATTGTACAACTTAAATCACAACAATCCATTTGAAAAATATAAATAACCGATAATTTATAACAGTATTAGATAACAAAATAATCAGTATTCTATTTATCTTTTTTTATATATCTCTTTCTTTCTAATCCACACTCACTCTCACATTCACACACTAGTGACCACTGTTCACTCAACCACACTCTTATCATCACATCTTGATTGTTGTTATTCCTTACTTTAACACAAAAAATCTGAATCCCACATAAGTTTTTAAACGTATCAAACACATTTTCAATGACAAATAAAATATTAAATACATAATATACATATAAAATACATAATATTGACCCTCAGAACAAAATTATTGATATTTTAAACACTGTCTGTTGAACATACAATAACCTCTTCTCTGATTACTATCTATATACTAAATCTTATCAATGGTTATCTGGTGAACCCAGTGTACATGGATCTTTAGTCCCACCAGCCACCGGCCAAGGTACGTTACACCTTAAACGGAAATACAGCTCGCTATGTCTAGGTGCGGACGACTTTACGTTGATGATTCCTAATTTTTGGGTGGGGCCGAATAATCTGTCAATAGTCGCTCTCGCATCTAGATAGCGTTACAAACACTTGGCAACATATCCCTTCAAGTACTAGTTTACTCATTAGAACACAATAACAAATATATTTAACTAATAACAATACATATCATAACTTCTGCATTAGTCGACCAAAACTGTATAAAATCCCTGTCTCACAATGCTACATTATTCTTTAGTTTTGAAATTTGATACTTGTACAATGTTTCTTCTCATACAGTGAGGCCTTCTCAAAGCTCATTGATATTGCAACCAAGTAAACATTTTCTATAGTAACAACATTATTATGGCAACATTGTTTAAACATTATCATTAATCAACTGGATGGAGCGCTCCTCTATCGTGCAACGCAAAACACCTCTGTCTGTAAAACATGTTCGGCGTCCTTGACCGTCAGACGCTCAGCTGATCTCCAAGGCTGCCCTTCTGCTCTGCGGCGTATCTCCCATCTCTCTTGCTCCCTGTGAACAACATTCACCCTCGTGCGCTTTGCTGAACCGTCACCCCACCTCCGCACCCAGCCTCACTAAAACCAGGACCTGGAAGCGTGTCCCATGAGGTCGGGGGCGAGGAGGGGCTCAACCTACAAGAGAAAACAAACAAATAATAGCGTGGATGGTCACTCCAATGAGACTATTCTTTCTAGGCCAAGAAAAAAACGGAAAGTTTATTTTTTTTGCAACAACAACAGTCTATTGAATTGACATTTGAGAAAATTCCTCCGTAAACACATTGTTGAGAAGCTACATTATTATTATTGTTATTATTATTCAAGAAACCTTGACCTCTTGTTACTCCTCCCGCCCACGAGATCTCGGGGGATCAGTTTCTTTAGATGAGGCTCAAGCTCCACCCCACCGACCGCCCTGACACTCGTTCTCCGGCCGTCTCATCCACAACTTTTTTGTATCCATCTCTGACAGAGTCAATGTTTTGGAGAAGTTTCTCCAGCGGAAACTCTAGTTTTTTGAGTTTGTCACCGACCGCCCTGACACTCGTTCTCCGGCCGTCTCATTAACAACTTTTTTGTATCCATCTCTGACAGAGTCAATGTTTTGGAGAAGTTTCTCCAGCGGAAACTCTAGTTTTTTTAGTTTGTCACCGACCGCCCTGACACTCGTTCTCCGGCCGTCTCATTAACAACTTTTTTGTATCCATCTCTGACAGAGTCAATGTTTTGGAGAAGTTTCTCCAGCGGAAACTCTAGTTTTTTGAGTTTGTCACCGACCGCCCTGACACTCGTTCTCCGGCCGTCTCATCCACAACTTTTTTGTATCCATCTCTGACAGAGTCAATGTTTTGGAGAAGTTTCTCCAGCGGAAACTCTAGTTTTTTGAGTTTGTCACCGACCGCCCTGACACTCGTTCTCCGGCCGTCTCACCCACAACTTTCTTATATCCATCTCTGACAGAGTCGATGTTTTGGAGAAGTTTCTCCAGCGGAAACTCTAGTTTTTTGAGTTTGTCACCGACCACCCTGACACTCGTTCTCCGGCCGTCTCATCCACAACTTTTTTATATCCATCTCTGACAGAGTCAAAGTTTGAGAAGTTTCTCCAGCGGAAACTCTAGTTTTTTTAGTTTGTCACCGACCGCCCTGACACTCGTTCTCCGGCCGTCTCATCCACAACTTTTTTATATCCATCTCTGACAGAGTCAATGTTTTGGAGAAGTTTCTCCAGCGGAAACTCTAGTTTTTTGAGTTTGTCACCGACCGCCCTGACACTCGTTCTCCGGCCGTCTCATCCACAACTTTTTTATATCCATCTCTGACAGAGTCAATGTTTTGGAGAAGTTTCTCCAGCGGAAACTCTAGTTTTTTGAGTTTTTCGAGTTCTTCAGTCTAGCAGAGCATTGTTCGCCTTCAGCTAGGATGACAGGAACAAAAAAAGGGTCACTTTGCGACTTGTACTCCATACTGAAATTTGAAACATTTTACAAAAACAGCAAGAAACACAGCATCAAATTTACCCTGTAATGGACATCTCAGCAATAATAACCCTAATAAACAGTAACATATTATAAAACATTACCCTCACAAGTACTACATAAAATACAAATAACAATTTATACACATTTGTTTATTTAACAACCCTTTATTACACACAAAATAAAGACAAATAATATTTTATGGCCTCATTTACTAAATACATTAGCTCAATGCTTAGTCTACCTATCGTTCCCCGTACGAGCGAGCACTCTTACTCCTTGGCACTCATATCAGACCACTCGAGCGTTATTCTCAGCTCCTTGCCGTCGACCTGGGTCAGGGGCATGTTGTGTGGGAGTCTTCCGTCATCACTGGGCTGCTTATTCGCAGTCATCGCTACTTCCTCGTTCCGTTTCCCCTTACTACAATGTCGATATAGGTTTTCACGGAATTTCAGGATCTCAGCTGGACATAGTCTCCTTCGTGGTCGGGATCTGCCTCCAGTTGTTTCCGCATTTGATTCTTCAGTTGGACCGCCAGGCTGCACATTGGAGATCGGTGGTCGCACATGACGAATCCCCTCGTCTCCGCATGTTTCCACCAATCCGAAGACGGCAGGCTCATCACTTCCGATGCGTTATATATCTCCAGCTTCTCTATCCGGTCTCCAGAGTTTGCCTTGGACCTCAGCGAATAGCGGTAGGTTGTGTCCCGCCAAGACATACTCCACAATATTCCTGAGGTCTTTGGTCGATAGTTGGTTGATGGGCCGGGATCTTCTTCGAAATCCTGGAGACCGGGGTAAGGCAGAGAGGGAGTTGCACCGGCAGGTGGAACCCGCCCATCTACAGTCGTGCACGACGTGGAGGTGGTCTGGGAGAGATGAGGACGTTTCGTGATAACAGACGAAGAGTATTCCTGTGTTCTTATAACGGATGTTCCGGTACGCCTATTGTCGGCGTTGTAAATTCTGCCAGAAAGTGTGACAGCTTCCTCTGCATCGCGGGCGGGGACACTGTCGTGTACAACGCGTTGTCTGTGCTGTCCTTCAGGCATTGCTGCAACGATTCGTTCAATAGCCGTGGCGCTGAAATGTCTCGCCAAAATGAAAGGATGGTGTGTAACATCTGAAGCAGTGGCTGGTTCCCCTTTTTTCCTCGGAATCTTCTGGTATTTCTGATATGCTAGTCCGTAACTGTCGACTTGTATGGGGAGTAACATCAGAATCAGACTGGCCAGAGACATGGCGATACCGGACTTCCTCTTCTTCGGAGCTGGAGCCGCCGGTGAAGGAGAGCGGGACGCCTTCCTCTTCGCTGGGGCCGGAAGAGGGGGAAGTTGCGACGCCATCAAGTCGTCGTCGCTTTCCTCCTTGTCCTCCTCCGATGGGGGGTGGTCTTCTTTTGTCTGCCTGGTCCCGTCTTTGATCGTGGTCGTTTGGTCCAGTTGTTCTTCCAATTCCGTTCCCTGAGCCTGCGAAGGATAAAAAAAAGTCGTCCGGGCCGATCTCTACCTCACAACCAACCGTAGAACACTCACCCGCGGTCTTCCTTTATTCCACGCGACGGATAAAATCACTTGTGTCCATAATTCTATCCGCGTACCACGATTGTACTTCTGTTGTCAAGCGAAGTTCGCGTGTAATAAAGAGCTGTCCGCGAGGTATACGAGGTGTACACTTGTAGGTCCGGTCTCGTCTCGGCATACGACTGACCGCGCGCTGCGAGTCAGAAACGGTCACAAGCATCAATAATAGAGATTTATTATTTCAAGAGACAGCCCGATAATACATACAAAAATACCTGTAAGGATTAATCAATCCTGTTATCACAATACTGTAAAGGAAAAGGAATAAATAAATACACATTATAACACTCAAACGACTATTTTACTAAATCCTTGACTATTTCATCAACATTACAATAGTCAAATTCAGGATCATTTACAGCCCACATCAACAGATTGCCTAAAGCTAAAGGGTGAGGCTGTTTATGTCTATATTCAAACAATAAATCTGCAGTCCGCCATTCATATCTAATGTGTTTTATATTAAATCTCTCTTGATTGGGAAAACATTATGGTTAGACATTACAAACCGGGGCGTCTTTAACAGTGGTTGCGGGGCCTCGTACTTAATATTGCAAGAAATCATTTTGCCTTGCATGATGTCCAGAACGTTTTCCTCAAAATATGGATCGATTTTGGCCACGTTCCAACGATTGAAACGACGCCTAAATCCATCCATCCATGGAAAACTGTTTTGTCTACTTGGATTCTCTATTTTACCACTATTAAGCATTAACATTGATAAACAGTCTACAAGGAAATTTTATACATGAATTTGGCGGACCAACTAACAAAAGTGTATTGCCCTTTCCTTCATCTAATTCTTTATCTAAATATTTATAAACAATAATGAAAAAGTTTCGCACCTTAGTGATATCTGATTCGAATTGAAAGAGTAACAGTTGTAAAGTCGCTAAAGTAGAAGTTTTAATATCATAATAATTATCCAAAACATCATGTCTATTTTTGTATTCATAGAGTGGTGGGAATTCCAATTGATACATGAATAAATCTTTTACTTTTAAACTATTAATCCAATTCTTATGAACATCTAAACAGTTACTCACCATGACACCGTTCACATTCAGGGTATAATATCTATTATCACTGAACCAGATATCACTATGGAATATAGATTCAATAGGTGCACAAGGGTATTCCCTGAACTTCCTCAGTATCTCAGCTGGAGATAGTCGCCCTCCAGCTCTTTGGGCATGTGATGTTTCAGTTGCACTTCATGACTGAACATCGTCGACTTTCTGTCGCACATCACGAAACCCCTCATTTCCGCATGTTTCCACCAATCCCCCGAAGGAAGTCCCATCACCTCCGCAGAGTTGTAGATCTCCAGCTTGACAATCCGGTCTCCAGAGTTGGCCTTTGACCTCAGCGAATATCGGTTTGTTGTGTCCCTCCATGACATACTGCGCAATATTCCGGATGTCTTCGGCCGATAATTGGCTGAAAGCCCGAGACCGTCTTCTGAATCCGGGAGACCGGGGTAGGGCAGACATGGACTTGCAGCGGCAGGTGGAACTCGCCCATCTGCAGTCGTGTAACACGTGGAGGTGGCTGGGGAGCGCTGTGCTGGTTTCATGATAGCCGACGATGAGCACCCCACTGTTGCGGTATTTGATGTTGACGTACCGCTTGTTGTCGGCATTGAAAATTCTTGTAGCCACTCTGATAGCTTCGGCTGCATCGCTGACGGGCACACAGTCGTGTACAAGTCTCTGTTGGTGGTGTCCTTCACGCATTGCTGTAACGATTCTTTCTCGTGACGCGTGGCTGAAATATCACTCCAAAACGAAAAGATCTTGTGTATCGTCTGCAGCAGTTGTTGATTGCCCTTCCTCCTGGGAATCTTCTGATATTTCTGATAGGCTTCTCCGTGGCTGTCCACGCGTATGGGGAAGAGCATCAGCAATAGGCTCGCCAACGACATAGCGACTCCTACCTTTTTCTTCTTCGTGGGTGGTTGTACTGTCGGAGAGGCTGGAGGAGAAGCTTTCCTCTTCATCGGAGGTGGAAGTGGTGCTAGTTGCGATGCCATCAATTCGTAATCGTTTTCGGCTGTTTCCTCCTCCGATTGGTGGTGCTCTTCGCTTATCTGCCTGTTGTCACCTTCCATCAGTACTGTCTCCAGTTCTTGTTCTTCCCATTCTCCTTGGGCCTGCGACGGGTCGAACATGTCAGCTGGATCCACTTCAGTTTCAATGTACGCAATAGAACACTCCTTATCCACACGTTTAATAAAATCGCTGGTGACCATTATTTTGTCGGCGTACCACGATTATACAACACACGTTAGACCTAGTTCACGCGTTAAGAACAATTGACCGTGAGGAACGTCTGATACGTTCATGGATCGGCTTACAACTGTGCACCGCACGGTTAGAGGTGAGTCGTGGGGTGGTACAAATTTAAACAATATCAAATAAGTACTTGTATACCACCGCCAGCCCGGGGTGGTACACATTCTACGTAGCGGTACGTGCCTTGGTGAAATTCCACTGCACGTGTGTACAGTTTGGGGTTTGTTTTGGCGGCCGCAGTTAAATGAATGAAAGTGCATACTCGTGGCCTTTTTGGCAAGCTATGCTGGCGGGCGATCCCGTGCCAAGGCTGACGTCACACGCACCTCCGAGCTGCTTACTTGCCGTGGCTTCGCCAACACCCCTGCGTGCATGCTGCGAGCCGTCTGTAGCGCCGGACCGCGGTGGTGGAGATTGTCGAACATACTTAAGAAATCATCACACCTGTCAGCTCTATTTGATTACCAGAAGGGTCTCCATCACTCTTAAATTTGAAAAAAAATTTTAAAAAAAGATCTGCAAAATTGAGGAATGATCTGTTTTGTTACAATTTGGGTCCAGACAAAAGGTAAGTTTTGAAATCAGATCAACAACAACGAGGCACCTGTCATGAATTTGGTTGAGAACGTTCTATGGAATGAAAAAGAATTGAGCAGAGAAAAGTTTTTCTTTTGAGAAAAAGTGTTGTTCGAAAAATCATGGTTCCCACCTAAAATCCAGTACCCAATTCTTGATGGGCAAACACAACATCTGTACAAACACAACATCTGTAATCCTACCATGTTTGGAGATCAATCTTTCCATTACAGCATCGATTGCCAGATCTGTGACGAATTACCCCTCATTTAAGGACATGAGATATTCTTCTCCCAGTTCCAAGTGCAGTGGGCCATACACAGAGACATTTCTTGCAGGACATTGTGAATTTTTTGGCTGTGTGACAGGAGGAGGAATGCTTTCAGGTTATTCGTTGGCCGGAGAAGTGGTACTAGGTTGTTTAACATGTGAAAAAGATCAAGATTGACATATTGATTAAAAATATCAGGTTGTTCGTTTCGTGTTGCTACAAACAGTTTTTGAACAGAATCAAAGAGGGTAGATTTGAAATAGGTTTTACCTTTCTTCGGTTGTTTTCACCATCTTTCCCTAGTGTCTGGATCGTCTTCTCGCATTACAAGCTTCTCGTTGACATCAAGACTGTCTTGGAGTCGTCGCGTTCGAGGTTTGGATGGTCTGTGCCTTTAGATTTACATGGTGACTGACTTGTGAACTTTATTACGGAATTTGCTGTAAAAAACGATTTCCCCATCTTTCGAATCACATATTGCAATAGATCCCAATTGAACTGTCAGTGTGACTGTTTTACACGAACCCAATCGGTAAGTTGAATTTCAAGAGACCCTTCACATTGCCATTGAGGAGGTGTTGATTTTGTCCTGAAATTGCATGATCTTTTGGAAACACAAACATTTGAAACAGTTTCAGAATTACAAAAATCTGCATCTACATTACTATCTAAACTTTTAGACTCATTTCCCAAGTTCAAATGGATTGACGACTCGTTATATCAATTTTCTGTGTTCCTGGTTTCTTAGTGGCTGGTTCTGTCAAACGCGATTCATTGTTCCATGCACCCATACCTAAAAACGACAATGCAACCCGAACAGAACGTGACAATTCTCCCAAACCCAAATCCTCTTTATCTACAATATCCCCTTGCTTATTTAAGTTTCTTGTTTGAATTTTTTACTCTGAAACTTCTGAGGTCAACCGTATTCTCATCATCTAAAAAAATTTCTAAAACTTAGTGATGATGAAGTAATCTTCTTAAACAAAATTGTACAGATTTGTTTTAATTTTCAGTTAGTATGAAGTTTATATTCTTATCCTATCTACGTCACATACAAGTACTTTTCTTAGTTAGCTTACTAAAACTAATTTAAATTGTTAAATAACGCACCCTGTGACAAACACTGTGGATGCGGCAAATATAAATTTAAAATGCAATCTTTAGAGGAAAGTAGCAGAACTCACCGTCAGGTGTCCAAAGATTTGTTTTAATTTCCAATTAGTACGAAGTTTATATTTTCATCCTATCTATGTCACATACAACTACCTTACTTAATTTGATTATTAAACTCGTTGAAATCGTTAAATAACGCGCTCTGTGACAGATACTGCGAAAGCGGCAAATAATAATTTAAAATACAATCTTTAGAGGAAAATTGTATTAAATTACTTGATTTCGATGTTTTCAATCACACCTTTTCACTCGATTTTTACAATAAGTGATTAAATAAGAGTAATGTAACAAGGCTATATAAAAACACAAAACACATTATCAAACACAAAGGATATATAGAGCGAAAAAACTTAACACAAATTGGCGAAGGCGCAATTGTTTACATTTACTGAGGGGCTCTTATATCTGCTAAAAAGGCGTTATTTTCACCCCAGACTGCAGGATTTTCTGGAGATTGGTAGTTGTCTATCAAGCGTTGTAACGCTGCCTTACGATCTGGGTGTGCTGGTAATCCTCTGTAATTGGCGAGAGTTCCGTATTCTGCTCCTCGAAACTTAATGAGCAGCTTGATTGCCAGCCAGGATAAGGATTTGTATAAAGTGTGTTTCGCATCGGCAAGGTCTTTTTTGAAACTGTAGTACTAGTTAGTGGTTATTGACAAGTCTTACGGCCCTCTGGAATCTAACAAAGTCACCTTGAATGTATCAAGACGCCTCACCCCATATGATGTCTTGGAAAAGTCTCAATGCCTCATAAATGGCCCAGTATGCCGTCATCCCTGATCATAAAGTCTGGTCCACTATGAGTCTTAGTCTTAGACTAAATGCTTGTATGTTCGGAGACAAGCCTTGCATTACTGCTAGTGCATTTGTTTCATTAATGAAAATCCCCAAGTTGCTATTGCATGTCTTTCCTCGATGTCGATGTCACAATTCCTGTTGATTTTCTGATTGACTGTTTGTAGGATTGAGTTTAATTTTTGCTGCGTTATGTTTCCTCTCTTAGACAATGCTATATATTGTAAAGTGTACATACTCGTACCGAGTGATCTTTCATTACCCATCAAAGTTTTGTAAGTTTGCTGTCCTAACCTTCCATCAATTGCTCCCATCTGCTTACTTTTGATTGACGTTACTAGTAACTCTATTTTTGACGAGACTTTTTAAAAGTAATATTCCGGAATTGAAACTAGACCATTCTTAAACAATGGGGGTACTTCATTTGCATTTTTTGAAATGAAGGAATAACACTGCCATCTATACATGTACATAGCCAAAGTTGTCTCCAGGCTTCAATCCGTTCATCAGAATGGCCTCCACATAAAACTTGGTGTAATCCCCCTTATAAAAAGATAATATTGTTTCGGATAAAACAAATCAAAGGATTGGTCGGTGCATCCTGTTAGCTGTATTTGGTTACCAGAAGGGTCTCCATCATTGTAGAATTTGAAAAAAACTAAAACATTTTGCAAAACTGATGAATGATCTGTTTCGTTACAATGTGGGTCCAGACAAAAGGTAAATTTTGAAATCAGATCCACAACAACGAGCACCAGTCCGACTTTGGTTGAGATCTATGTAAGGAATGAAAAAGAATTGAGCGATGAGAAGTTTGAAAAATCATGGTTCCCAACTACAATTTAGTACCCAATGCTTGATGAAGCAAACACAACATCTGTAATCCTCCGTGTTTAAAGATCAATCTTTCCATTACAGCATCGATTGCCAGATCTGTGACGAATTCCTTCTCATTTAAGGACATGAGATCTTCTTCTCCCAGTTCCAAGTGCAGTGTGCCACATATAGTGACATTTCCTGCAGGACATTGTGAATGTTTTAGCTGTGTGATAGGAGGAGATATAGCTTCAGGTAATTCATTGGCAGGAGAAGTGGTAGTAGGTGGAGTTAGATGTGGAAAGGATCGAGATTGACATATTGATTAAAAATATCAGCAAAACTGTCAGCAGACTGTCCTCGGAAATACGCCCTGACAAAGGAAACTTCCTAGACAAGTTTGTCTGGTTGAAAAGTGAATTTGACCTTAAATCGACAATGGATCTGAAATTGTCTCAAATGCCATCAAAATTCCTCTTCCAACGCATGAACAATTTCTTTGAAAACCTTCATCATCCCGACCCAAAAAATTAATAATCTTTGAGGCAAATAATTATTTAAAATACAATCTTTTGAAGAAAATAGCAGAACTCACCGTCAGGTGTTCAAAGATTTGTTTTAACCAATCAGTACGAAGTTTATAAGTCATAAGTCATTTATTTGGCCAGAAGTGACATTACAAGATGCATTGGCTATAGATACAGGTGGCCCTATGTTTAAAATTGAGTTTTTCCTGATGACAGTGTCACGATGAATTTTAAAGATTTTAAAGAAAAGGATAAATCTTTTCAGAAAAAACGTTAAATCACCGCTGTCCTCGTAGCAACAAGTTTCACCGTTTGCCGACGGGGGTGAATTGTTTAGAGAGAAAAAGTTTAAAAGTAGGGCGAAATAGTACTTTACGGTACGTGTAGGCACAACGATTTGGTTGGGGGCCCTGAAACAAAAAAAAAAAAATTAATTAAAATGTTTAAAATAAATTGAAATTGATAAAAAATGTACAATTGTCTTACCCTTATCTCACCATAGCAAACCTTTAGTTTTATATTACCAATCTTCCCTAATCCTTTACAGTCTTTTATCTATATGTTTTTGAAAGTGTTTTTTTAGCGAAACTGTAATTGTGGGTGATTGTGAGTTAATGTTATTGGTTTAATGTTATATTTTACAAATCAATATAATAAATTAATGGTATTATTATCTAAGGTATTTTTTTTATAAATTGTTTGGAAAAATGTGTATGCAGCAACTGATAAAAGAAAGCAGAAATTTCCTTCAAAGTTCATTCATGTTCATGTGTTACATAATATTTATTAGATGACAATGTAGGCCCTATGTGCTTCAAACCTGAAAGTTAAATAGAGAAAAATCTGAATAATAATATTCACAATAATCTGAAGGAATTTTGTTCACTCTGATCATTCGCCTCGGAGATGGACAAGATCTTTACTCAGCAGTAAAATTCTATTACCGTATTACTGGTTGTGTTAGATATATTGAGTTATATACTTTTCAGACTACCTAGATTTACAAAACGTGAGTTAAGTTACATAAGCATAAAGTGTATCCTATCCTATACTGTAATACGGGTAATTTATATATTTGTATGTGTGTATGTTTGCACACGGATCTCAAAAACAGCTAAAACCATTTTCTTCCAACATTGCAGATAACATAGTTTTGGGATAAATTTAATATAAATACAGGTCTTTATGCCAGAAAAAAAAATTTATTTCTTTATAATCATCAATTCAAATTTTAACATTGGTCTTATGGAGTCAAAAAGTAATAATAATAATAGTCTAATAATGAAAACAATAGACCCAACTGTCAAAGTACAGAATAGGCCTATGTGTTTCAGTATAAACATGCAGTTTTGCATGGCGGCCAATTACTAAATTATTAAATGGTACTATTTTATGATGAAAATAATCTATATTTTTTTAAATCGTCCTTCATACTGCTGAATATGAATAAAAATAAAAGTAATATATATAAAACATATTGTATATAAAACAACAAATC
This sequence comes from Neoaliturus tenellus, assembly GCA_030545055.2. Classification (NCBI taxonomy): domain Eukaryota; kingdom Metazoa; phylum Arthropoda; class Insecta; order Hemiptera; family Cicadellidae; genus Neoaliturus; species Neoaliturus tenellus. The sequence goes on along the minus strand of CM061536.1, from coordinate 98,181,593 downwards.
AATTTGTAGAATTACATTTTAATTTAAAAACAAACTCATTAGAAAAAAAACATACACCAGCTAACTAAATAATTAGAATCCACATTCCACGTGTTACACATTCAACATGTGTTTTAACAAATATACACGAGACCCGTAGGCCCACATTGAAACAGTCTGAAAGAACGGAAAAAGGAAGCTGGAAGGCGAGCGAGTGGAGCGAACGAGCTCGTCTTAAACAAGAAATAAGCCTTTTTTGCACCGGACTGTCTGTAAATGACATTGCCATATTTCATCTATGATATTACTACCAAAAATATTACTGTTTAAGTTTACCAAGCTAATGCTTGGCCCCCAGGTGCTGAAAATTATAAACCTAATATCAAAGTATATCGTGGTACGGTAATGTACACAAGGTGAACAACTTAACTGTGCCACCATTGGCATATCCTAAACTATGAGATTTGGAGAAAACTTTAAATATGGAACATCACCTATATTTGAAAGATGATAAAAAATATTAGTTCCATTTTCTTCTAAATGGCCGCCATTTTCCAATATGGCGGCCAACTTTAAAATGTCTTATAGAACACCCTATATTTTATGATGTTTTTGGAATGTACATGTAATTTTGAGACATTTTTATTCTCTAACATTTTTCTCTAAACATAACGATTATTGAGCTACTGGCAATTAAAGTTCATTTTTAATTCCATAATAATAACATGGGAAAAACTTTATCTGTCCATATCTCCGAAACAATTGGGTAAAATAAAAAATACTATTGAATAAAAATGTCTTAAAATTATGTTTGAAGAACATTTTACACATAAAAATTATCATTTACACATAAATTAACATTTTCCAATATGGCGGTCAAAAAATAAAATTTGTAGCAAATTGGTGTTATTATGAAAAAGTGGCATTAAAACATCAGCTTAAGACATTTTTAATCTTGAGTATTTTTTATTTTACTGAATGGTCTCGGAGATATGAGCAGATAAAGTTTGACCCATGTTATTCTTATGGAACTAAAAATGAACTTTAATTACCGGCAGCTCAATAACCGTTAGGTTTAGAGAAAAATGTCAAAGAATAAAAATATCTCAAAATTACATGTACATTCCAAAACACCATAAAATGTAGGGTTTTCCATAAGAAATTTTAAAGTTGGACGCCATATTGGAAAATGGCGACCATTTAGAAAAAAATGGAGTTCATATTTTTTATCATCTTAAAAGAATAGGTGATGTTCCCCATTTAAAGTTTTCTCTAAATCTCATAGTTAAGGATAAGCCAATGGTGGCACAGTTAAGTTGTTCACCCTGTATATTTTATTTTATTTTTAAAACCATACAGCTAAAAGCCTGTAAAGGATTGAGGAAAGATTGGTATATAAAACTAAAGCATAGATAGGCCTATTATAGAACTTGACGGTGGGTGAGGGTAGAGAACAAGATCACCCGAAGGGCAAGTTTGTATTAATATAAACTTAACATTTCTATTATTTTATAATCGAAATGTTTTAGATAGCACAACACGTACATAAAATAACAATTGTTAAATACTTAAGGAATTGTGTACGTGGAATTACTTTCGCGGGTGTAGTATTCCCGGTCTAGTCCATTGGGGGTAGTTTTGCTGGGGGTAAAATTCCGGGGGTAGTTTTCCGGGGGTTGTTTTGCTGGGGGTAGAATTCCGGGTTTAGTTCTGCTGGGTTTAGTATTCCGGGGGTAGAAATCCGGCTGGTGTTTGGTTTGCTATAATGTTAATTTGGAGCAACCAAATTAAATAATAATGTATTTATAAAACTGTAAAAGTATGTTATGGCATCTTCTCTTGCCTCACAGCACAAAAAAATAATCATAATAATAAAATAATCATTTTAACACCCACTCTCACCCTTAAAGAGCATTTTCCCAACCTTAAGGAGTATTTTCTACAAACTAAAAGTCGGATGGTTTTCTGTCAAACGAATTTGAACTTATACACACAAGTCTGCTTTGTGAAGATCAAATCTACAACGGAACTGTACAAAATGATTAATGTGTATTAGTATAGGTTAAAAAATTTTGAATACTAAGTAATTTTTCCTTTTTTTAACTGCATTTTTAGGTACCTCAATGTACGTTTTTTATTATTATGAGGTAGACTAATAGAGACACACGGGCACGATACCGTCCCGCTAACGCCGGGTAAGTCATAGGTAGCGTCTTCCGGGCGCATTTGCCGTCGAGGCACTAATTTTATTTCCAAGATGAACACTATCCAGTTAGGTTGTGTCAGCTATTTGCACATATTAGATATATCGGAGGGATCCAAGACGATGGGGAACCCATCCTATGTGTTTTCTTCACGTTTGTCGACAGGGCAGTTTCAACTATACGTCCTGTGAGGCAAATGCGTCCCGGTAACGCTAACGCTCGTATGACAGGGTCCCGGCGTTGCTACCGCGCGTTGCTAACGCGTCCGTCCGCGTTGACAGCGCTCAGCGTCAGGCTAATGCGGACTCGCCGGCGTTGTTAGCGTCCGTATGACTTGCTCCATGTTGGAGCGTTATCAACGCGACGCCATCAACGCGGCGTTACTAGCGCTCGTATGACATGGCCCTAAAATTAACCCCGATCACACCGATCAGTGTGCGTGACGCAAAATCCAGCTGGCCGATGGCGGTTGACGAGTCAAAATAATTACGGCTATTAGGCGGAGGCGTCGGGGCAAAAAACGAGGTGATAAATTTGTTAAACCAAACAGCGTGAGAGAACCCACTTAGCCGGCGGGTGATAACTCGGGTGATAAATCTGTCGTTGGCCGGAAGGGAGGTGAGCGCCGAGCGAAGGCCCCCTGTGGCTACGTGACATTGTCCCCCCACTGCTCTTTAGAACAGCACCTGTTGCCGTAATGCAAACTTTATCAGATCAAAATATACGTCCGTCACTTGTTTTGCATATAAACTTTGATCGAGGGTTGGTAATATGAATAGATTGGTTCCACTATCCCAAGTCATCCAACCGAACATTTCGTTCAATGTTTGGAGTGGGATTATGTGGAATGAGTCAATTGTGAAATATTCGCTACCCGCTACGTATCGTAAAGCCGACAACGAAACGCTGCATCATTTATGCTTAAGAAATATTATTATCTTTATTCAAATTATCATATCAACCTATTTTTCACACGATATGGTATATAACCGTTAAGATTCAATGAGGTGTCCACAGAAAAAAAAAATTAAAAGGAAAATCCAGTGAAGCCATTATGCTGTACAAATTTAACGTACTATTGTAAAAGAGGACAGAAAGAGTTTTTTTTAAAGGGGTAATCGCATTTTACGGTTAATATGGCTACAGTATTTAACAGAAATTGTGATTATGCACAGAAAACACACTTCCCCGTTGAATCATGGAAGTTAAGTGTAATTAGTTGTTTTAAATGACGGAACAAATTTTATAAAAGTTTTTAAACAATTTGTTAAATTTTAGGTCTATATTTATCAAGTTAAAAATTACTGTGTAAAGTCTATGTATTTTACAAACAACGACTAAATTTAATGCTATTATAAAAAACCGTAATCATAATCAGTAATATATTATTAATATTAATAAATCATCATAATCGTGCTGATAACCTCAAAGGGTAGTTTTTCTTGTTAGTACATATAGTGTATTAAGTTGTTAGTATTTAACGAATAATTGTCTATTGTTTATAAGTTGGTTTTAAGATATTGTATCCTAAATTCCGTACTTATTATTTGGTTATTTTGCCCCGGGCCCCAAAAATTCTCCCGGCGGCCCTGATACCATCTCCAAAACTATCCGCTGACCTATAAAAACAGTTACACAAAGAAATGCATACAACGATAAATAAAATATTTTTCAAAACCCTCAGTAGTGTGAAAATGGGAAGGCTGGGACGTGACGTCATCACGATGACGTCAGCGTAAGTCACGATGACGTCACCATGACGTCATCAAGGCCGTGACGTCATAGTGCCGACATATGACATCATACAAATGACGTCATGGTGACGTCATTACCGCTGACGTCATCATGATGACGTCACTGACGTTAATTAGGTCAAGATCACCCAAGAATACAAAAAACAAAATTTTTGCACTTTTGCGATTCCTCAGAGTAAGGCGAGAAAATGAAATTTCTCAAGGAATCACAAAAGTGCAAAAAAATATTTTTTTTATTCCCAAACGATCAGACTCTCGACCTAATATATCCGTCAGGGGTCATTGACCCAGCCCCAGAACCGCCAGATTAAAAAAAATTATATTTGACTTACCCACCGAGAGAGAGCCGAACAATAATTTCTTCAAACACCCGACAGTGGGACAAAGGACACGCGATGCCAACAGGACCGCGTCCGGGCCCGGTGGTGGTTAGGTGGAAGAAAAATTTTATTTTTTCAACAAATCGTCCGAGTTTGTCCCTTACCGGACCTCGGAGTGGAAATATTTTCTGAGAAATATTTTTTTTCATTGTTTCTCAAGTCATCTTGACACTTGGTCTGGAATTGGAGTCACCAACGTTACTTTACTGGCAAAAGTTGGCTCGTCTAAAAGTTTCTGAAATATGTTATCACCCATAGTGATATTTGTGTTCTTTGAGTAAAATTTTGGATTATTTTTGAAGCAACGTTTCATTTTTGTTAAAGTGGAAGTCTTGGACACCCTAACAGAATTATTTTCCTTGGCCAGCAAAAATTTTACTCTTAATAATTTTTCTCGCAAAGTTTCAGCCATAGCTGTGTCTCACAGTAAGGTTTGGATTAAACTGAAACACTTAGTCAAGTGTTGCGCCTTAGCTGCATGTAGTGGGGGAATTAGTAGTGGTGGGGGTAACGCGGTCTGGTGTTGCTATGTGTAGTAACAGATTGCTGCGAACTGTCCAAGGAATAACATGTATTGTGCAGAAAAGTTACAGCGAGGATTGTAAATCAAGACAAAATTTAAGTCTTAAGAAATTTTTATTGTAAAGCCAATATAGCGGTAGAGCTAAATGAAAAATAATTGGCGCAAGGCAAGCATCTTCCAGTCTTGAGGTTAAGTCTGAAGCTAACCAGTGTGGAATAAAAATAGGGTTAAAACTTAATTATGAGAGTAAAATATTTGAGGTGTACAATTATTTTGACACATGTGCCAAATATTACGACACTTGTAGAGCTAAAAAAATTGGAAATGTCTGAGTGATGTTTTGGTAAAAAAAATGTTTTCCCGTGTTACAGGTGTGGCCAAACACCACTACTGCTAATGTACCAAAATAATGTAAAAAAGTCCAGAAATTAGTTCTTTGAGCTCAAACGCTTTTAAAAACATATTAAACATTAAAAAGTATTTTACTGTACCATGACCGAGCAATCCAATCCCGTGTTACAGGTGTGGCCAAACACCACTACTGCTATTGTACCAAAAAGTCCAGAAATTAGTTCTTTGAGCTCAAACACACTTAAAAAGTATTTTACTGTACCATGACCGAGCAATCCAATCCCGTGTTACAGGTGTGGCCAAACACCACTACTGCTAAAAAAAATTGCAAAAAGTCAAGAAATTAGTTCTTTGAGCTCAAATACACTTAAAAAAACATATTAAACATGGAAAAATATTTTACTGTACCATGACTGAGCAATCCAGCATATTTGGCTATTATTTTCTCAATAAAATTAATAAATTGAGAACTGTCCTAAAAATTGCCGTGTTACAGATGTGGCCAAACACCACTACTGCTAAAAAAATTGCAAAAAGTCAAGAAATTGCAAAAAGTCAAGAAATTAGTTCTTTGAGCTCAAATACACTTAAAAAAACATATTAAACATGGAAAAATATTTTACTGTACCATGACTGAGCAATCCAGCATATTTGGCTATTATTTTCTCAATAAAATTAATAAATTGAGAACTGTCCCAAAAATTGTTGAAACAAAACGTATGACATATAGAAAAATCCCGTACAAAAATGTTTATACACATCCGCGAAAATATTAGGAGACTTGTAGAGCTAAATAAAGAAATTAAAATTTTACTCACAGAAAGTTCGGTAGCGATGAGGTACCCAGTGACATACTCCTACTGAACTGAGCCGACGCGACAGGTTCATTACCGAGTGCACATGTGTTCTAATCACAGGTGTATTAAGTCTCATCAGTGTAATTGTACTTTAATTCTTTTGATTGCGACTGATTGTATAAACGATGTTGCAACATATCTGAGTACTTAGCTAATCGTTAATAGATATTTAATATTCTAGTCAATCATTATTTAATATAGGTGAATGCAAATTGTATTAGTAAATGTTAGGAAATAAACGATTTAAAAAGTTTTATTTTATTTCTGCAAATTGTATCAAAATGGACAAGACCGCTAGCTGTCATTTTTTTACACAAAATACTTTTTATTTATGTAACGAATGGTTATAAGAGTCTTACACGTGACATTGGATAGATAATTTAATTTTACGACTTTTCTATTAAAAAATCAGATAAAATGTATTTCGTGAAAAGTGGTAAGATAACGGCCGAACGAAGTATTTTTAAAACTTCTACAATGTATTTTTACTATAAATATTCTATGTTTCTATAATTTTTAAGAATGTAAATATTAATATAAAGCTATTCATTTCCGATGCTATATGATAGTTTGAATTGTAAACAGGTTTGTTTACAATTGAAGCACCTCTAATGAAGCAAGTAATTACAATTGAAGCACCTCTAATGAAGCAAGTGATTGGGGATTTTCCACTGAAACAAACAAGTACAGTCTTGCACGTGTTCAGGTGTGGCTGTTTACGACACTAGATCCGGTTCCCCCCCCACTCCTGCCAGACCCACCTTGGCTTGGTCTCATCGCAGTCGGTTTCAAACACTTCAGCTGGGTGTTTGGAGCTCTGCCCTACAGGATTCGCAATGTAATGTTGGCGCCGCATTATATTGGGAATTCTCTTTTAGTCTAAGGCATGGGATGTGTAGTGTTAAGAAATATTTTATTTTGTGCTTGCTGCTTTTGCTAGGTCTTGGTGTTGGATTTATTTAGTCTAAGTCTTGTGTGTTGAAAAATATTCTTTGTACTAATCTTCACAGGTTGTCCCCAAGTGTAAATTTTTCTAAATTCGTATTTCGGAGGTTCTCCTCTGTAAATTGGCAGTTAAAGTGTTAGGCTTTTTGAGACTTTACAGCCTCTGTAAATAAAATTTTTTTGAGGTTTAGAACCTCAAGAATTATTTGTTACCAACAATAGTATGGTGTCTAACGAGCCTGGGGGTAGGCCCCTGGGGAGCCACCGTTAGGCCATCGGCCAGCGGCGCTGCTGGACCTCATCACTTGTCACTGAGCCTCATATTGGGGTCTTATACGGTGGTATGGCATCCTTCAGCACAAGGCACCGGAGCTATTTTTGGCCAGTCGGTTAGGCGCAATTGAACCAGCAGGCTTGGTCATGATAGCTCCTTGGTCATGGTTAGCATGGCCTCTTCAAAATTATAGTAGTATGTTTCCCTTAAGGAGACTCAAAATTAAGTAAATATTTTTTATTAAATCACCTCCCCCTAAATGTTGAGATCCCCCCAATGCCTCTGACCGCCGGCGGTCTTAGGCATCGGGGGGATTTCTTTTTTAATTCTTGGATAACCTTGACCTATATTTGTGTGCGAATAAAAAAAATTTTTTGTTCCACATGTTATGTAGGTCAGTCATGACTTAGACGGATTTTCGCCACAGTTCTGGGACTCCTCAGGACTTAGAGCGAGATGCGGTTAAGTGTTGGCTGTCCATACAGTGTCAAAAAAAATTTATTTTATATTCACACATGAGTAAGGGTATCAGGTATCCAAGAGGTAGGGCCCCCCCCGGGAGGGAGGTGGAAGCCTCTGGTACTTTTCCATTGGCAATTGTGACCACCTGGTTACATAAGTAGATCCGGGTATTACGTAACAGACTTGTTTGTCCCCACCACATAGCGCGCTGGAATATCCCTATGAGCCGCGAGCAGTTTCACTCTGCTTTCAACTTGTAAGCCGAATACTTCGACGTACCGCTCCGCACCATGCCTCGCTTCAAGAATTATCCCCCTGCCACGACCTCTGCCGCCTTGCCTGCCACGACCTCCGCCGCCTCGCTTGCCACGACCTCCGCCGCCTCACCTGCTTCGACTTCTGCATTAATGCCAAGCTTGTCGTCACTGCCACCGCCGCCAGTTACTACTTGCTCAGAAAATTATTGTGGATTTGCGTCCTGGAACGACCATCACTGGTAAAACAACTGTGCGAGATATTTTGACCGAAATGATTGTGTTGATGACTGCTACTACAAATACTGTGACTACCGTTTCGAGTGCAACTAAGCCGGCCGTTATATCATTGGATTCAAGCTCTGAGGAAGAAACTTTTGTTAGTCCGGAGAAGCCTCAGAAGCCACCAACGCCTCCAAGACCAACATCGCCTACTCAAGAAATTCTGTCATACTTCCAATCCTTCTTTGATCCAACCATTCCTGTCACCAGTCCGGCTAAACCGCAACAAAATTTTATTTCCTATCCTTCTACCTCGAAAGATCCTCAACCTGAAGTGGAGAACTTCCAATCCTCCTTTGATCCAACCACTCCTGTCACTCCTCTCACCAGTACGGCTAAACCGCAACAAAATTTTATTTCCTATCCTTCTACCTCGAAAGATCTTAAGCCTGAAGTGGAGAAACCCAAAATATTAGTAAGTATACCACTTAATAAAATCAAACCGGGTTTACGTAAAACAATAAGGTCCTAAGAAAGCGGCGGCACCGAAACGCCAGTGTAAATTTATTTGGGAAACTGTAGCGAAAATGGGCCAAAAATGTACCAGGTGGGCTGTTAGCGGTCAAATGTTATTCCGATATCATCTTGACCGCGAGTCAGCTTGCACCCGGAATACAGCAAGACCATTCGCTAAATGTTGCTCCTGTCAAACGAAACAAAGGTTCTTTTGTGCGCTATGAAAGACTCTATGAAGGTCATAAATATTTTTTCCGAAAACATCTTAAGGTAAAGCCTAACATATTTTTGATGAGGCACAATGACAAAAATGTACAGGTAAGGGTTTCTCCAGAATTGGTGCATCCACATTTTATGACCTTTAGAGGGTATTTGATACGCAAGCGTGTCTTAGGACAGTTGAGAACTGTTTGGCGTATGAAGGAGTAATAAGTAACTTGTGTATGTAAAAAAAAATAAATATATATATTTTTCCAAATTATTCTTTTTCCAAATTTATTTTCCAAATTATTTCTTCACTCTCTTGAAATAAGGGAGGGGGTATTATATAAATGAGCTATTAAGTAAAATAAAATAAAAAATAGCTCATTTATATAATATCTTAACCTAATGGATAATGTTTTTTTTTATAAAAAAAACATTATTCAGACACGTCCCAAACCAGTGTCCTGGACGGTGAAGAAAAGTTATAACAAATTAATTTTATTTACCAAACAGATGTTTAGCTTTATGGTTAAGCAGTAAATGATTACGTGACAACCGGGTGGGGAGCAAATTTTGGGAGTGTAAAATTATTTTATTTTTTGCGACTAGGACACGGACTAGCTGTTTGGTATGCGGAAAAAAACAGAGCGGGGGATAGAGCACTCTGTGATACTGGAATAACGGATCACTTAGTGTTTTATCCCCCGCTCATAGGGTGTTTTTATTTGGCCTTGACCCACTTTTAAAAATGGTGGGGGTAAGTTTAACCAGGCGTAGGGTATTGAGGAGGTTGCTCAGTCTCAGTTTAGCGTAGCTAGGAGACGCACACCTTAAGATGACTCCTTCTAGTCTTGTAGAATTGTGTTTGATGAAAATTTCGATGAAACTGAATTGTTCCGTTATGTGGTGCATCAGTCTGGTGCACCACTAAAAATTAAAAATTTAGTGAAGGAGTTTGACTTTGAAAGGAATGGGTACACTAATTATTTTGCTTATGTTTTTAGAAATGAAAATCTTAAGTTTTGTAAAGACTGCGCTTTTGCTGTGTGTGAGGACATGACGGAATTTATAGAAAGTGGTGGCTTCATGTTGATGACTGGAATTTCTAACATAAAAATAAATGAAATACCACAAGAAAGGTGTGATATTTGTGCGGCTTATTTACACGATTGGCATACGTACAGCAGAAACCAGGAGGAGCCAAAGAGAAGTTTATTATTTCGTTGGCCAGGGGCAGTACCTATTTTTTAGTTTAAAAAATAAAATTTTACTTATGATATTGAATGTATGGTTTTGAAAAGTAATGGGGGTAAATTGATATAGGTGGCGGACATCAGCTGAGGAACATCACTATCGTTACATCCAAGGAAGAAGCATCATGGTAAGTCATTGTGTGCAGTTTGTGCTTTTGGAAGAGGACCTGGTAGAGATTGTGGGGCTAATAGAAGATACAACAAGGAAAGGGACTATTGAAAATGTGAGATGCGAGCCTCAGGATGAGAGGTCGCAAAAAATTGTTGAATCATTTCTTTCTACCATGTTGAGTGATAAAACAAAAATTTGGATTTTGTAAAATATTTATTTGACAATCGGGTAAATGCCACAATGGCCATATTTTTTAAAAAGTAAATTTTTGTTTGATAAACGACTTGGACTTGGACACGGTTTGTTAGTTTTGGTTTTATGGATAAACTGGTGGTGGGGA